>CM026563.1:35728593-35889642 GCA_015143295.1 Tetracentron sinense
GTGTGCAACCCAACAAAGTTATAATGCATATACTTGCTTGCTGTTTGTTTCCTGCTTTGATTGTTATTCATTGCAGTCATCATTTGTTCTACATAACAAATTTAAAGAAGGATAGAAGAGGGCACATACTTCATTGTGCTAATATTTGTTTATTATTCTTTAGAACCTTTTTTAGGTAACATCTGTATAGAGATGATGATGAATGGGTAAGCTGCATGACTGATGTATCTGCCCCATTCACCTGGGATGACAATGGGCTCGTCTTGGGGTGGCATATTTTGAATTTTTTAATAGGTCCAGATCAAGTCCGGCCCATTTATAAGAGGTTTTTGAGGCCCAAATTTGGCCCATTGACACCCAGTCTCGCCGTGTTAAAAGAGCAATTCAAAAGACTCCTCTTGCAGTTGAGGCAGTTCAAGTAAGTATAAGAGTTAGGCTTTGTGGTTAAGCCAAACAGTTCTATCCTCTTTTGTGCCTTGAAAGAAGATGAAAGAAACTTCAGAATTTACAATTACTGGATAACCAGATTAATACAATTAAAACATTTTTATTTGATCTTATCTTGATCTCAGTTTCACGTTCTTATGTCATGTAGCCCATTTCTAGTTCCATTATGATTCATATTGCTGTCGGCATGGTTACCAAGTTAGAGTTTGGAAATTATTGGGATAGGGAAATTTTAAAAAAATAGCGAAATATGAAAAAATTGGAAAATTGTAAAGAAAGATAAAAAAAATATAATACAATTATTAATTATAAAAAATATAACCAAATATATTTCATGTACTGATCTTGACTTTATGAGAAAGTGATAAATGATTAACATCTAATTCACAAAATTCTCGATGTTATGAAAAAAGTTGCGATTTTTTCAAAAAAAATGTGAATAATTTCTTAATCAAGTCTGGCAAAAAAGACATGAATTAATCGTGACTTATCGACAAAATCAGAGAACTTTTTTACTATAGTTGCGGTCATGTCCTATATGTTTTCATTATGATTGCAAATTATGTGTTTGAATTATAGTGGCAGAAGCTATGTAAAGGGTGGGAAGCTCAGTTCCCAAACTCGCTTCCTCGGACAGAATCGCTTCCATCACATCTCATTTGGATAGTCAAAGGGAGCTATATGTATGAAGTGATGTGGTAGATAGTAGACCACAATCTATAGCCTAGGATGTAAACTATAAGCAAGTATTGTCAATTTTAAACCTACGGAACCTATTCACATGAAGATAAAATCAAAGGTATAACTACCTATAAATAACATAATGGGAATGAGGAGCTTATATCTCATTTCTCGCTTCCTGTTTACTAACGTTTTTTTGAGTCTCGCTTCTTGCTTCCATTTCTCTTCTCGTTTTCGCTCCTGTAACTATGGTTTGAATAACTAGTGTTAGACACCAACAACGTATCTGTTTGGTTGAGCACTTCTTATCTTATCTTTTTTTTTTCCCCTCAATTTTTATGTAATCTATGGTTTTCATGAAATTAAAAGATGGTTTCAACACTAGACAGCAAAATCTGCCACATCCTGAAATAGTTATAACAAGATGTCTGGAACAT
Source organism: Tetracentron sinense (assembly GCA_015143295.1). Taxonomy (NCBI): domain Eukaryota; kingdom Viridiplantae; phylum Streptophyta; class Magnoliopsida; order Trochodendrales; family Trochodendraceae; genus Tetracentron; species Tetracentron sinense. Next base: position 35,730,159 of record CM026563.1, read on the forward strand.
GAAATTTAAAGATGGTTCCTCAGTCTATGGCTCTCTGCAGGTTGGAGCGGTGAACATGTGCTGGATAAAGGAACATTAGAGCATGTGAGAACAAATGAGAGCTTCCCTGGTTCACCTTGTCCTAGTATTGTGTTCTTGATTATCATTTATTTATTGTTTTATTAATTTTCTACATAATTGGGTTATGTGTTACTTGAAGTAATACGTGACAATGGTATACCAGAGTAAATAACAAAACAGCTATATATGTTCCAATTCTGTGGCAGCAACACTAATTCAATTGAGAATTATGTTTCAGCTACTAAAAATTCAATTGTAACAGCGTACAACGCAGCCAATATATATCGAATTGCAACAGCTTACTCTAGAAACAGCCAGTGTATTCAATAAAAAACTGACACAAAAATTTTAGTACTTACTGGTAAGAAGGCTCTTTGTTTATGGTGTAATTACAGAAATTTGGCATCCAGGATTCAACAATCTAGTACTAAGAGAGCAAGCACTTTCTTAATGGTAAGTCTCAATGAACTTGACAGTGGTTAAACCAAAGAGAAAATAATAAGAAAACTCAGAAAATCCAAGAGCTTAAAAACTAGATAAAGTTGCAGAAATATAGAGAAGAAGAACCAATTTCCTATGACTGAACTTGGATCAAGAACTCTAAACCATATGGGGAAAGTAATAAGACAGCTTGGATTAAAATGTGAAAGGAATTACTGTGAGATCGTAAAAAAAATCCAGCAATTTTGGGGGCAAAAATACAGAACTTCCCAAATCTAATCGAGAATTTTGCATTGAACAAACTATCAGATACAAAACTTATTCCTGTAATGATATAAATTTGTCTCATGAAACCACAAACAGAATGATATAAATTATTATAAGAAAATCCAAAGCGGTATATTCTCTTATTCCACACTAACAATGACTTCATAAATAAGAACAAAAAGGCAAGTGCGCAGGATGGATCAAATTGCCATGAATCCTCGAAATATTTGTAAATTACTGATAAGAAACCCGGATAAATAAGAATTAGATCTCCAAAGACAACTTAGCAGATTACTGAATCACTCCAAATCAAATGTGAATTTTTTTTATTAGTGCAACTGTGCAAATGCATACCTAGGTTATAATAGAGTACTGCAAAACAGAGGATTAATGCGTAAGAATAAACAGAAAGGATTAAAACAAACCCTAATTTACGTAATAATCAAGGGCATCAACTGATTAGCAAAAAGAGCATACTACCCCATGCCTGCAATTCAGATTTAATATATGGTATCTACATTTTTATATATTACCTGCAAGTTATAAAGACTGATTTTGATACCAATTCGGATCCTGCTGCCACACACCAGAGGACATTGGGTACTCAATTATTTGACTCAGATCATATTCTGCTGCCACACACAAGAGGACATTGGGTACCCCATTATTTGATTCAGATCAAGATCATATTCTGCTACTCACATTATTAGAAATACTAGACCACTGTGTCTGTATTGTTCACTGAGATCAACAAAATTTTGGAACAAAAGATACCAAAAATAGATGAAAAATATGAACTTATTAATTTTCCAGACAATAGCTATATGACCATTAAATTTATCCATAATGACGAAAGAACAGAACTGAACTTAGTACTATAAAATAACAAATTTCACGAAAATATAAACAGAAATTAGAAACAATTAATATTCCTTACAACAAATTAGAAAAAAAAAGAAAGTAATTAGAATGATTAATTTCACCCCCAACAGCCACAAAACTGAGATTGATCCATTAAGCAGTCCAAGCAATGGTTGGGGAGGGATTGATCCATTGGGGTTGAATCCACACAGAATTACTACAGTGATCACAGTTCTCTCTGCAGCCTGGTCCGTACCACAAATGCCAACTCAAAAGCCTGTGACCATAGTCATCTTCCGAGTCACAAGAGATGCACAACCCACCAAAACCAAAAGAAAACGTATATGATCGCAACAATCCAGGCACATCTGTAGCTGCTTTCCCATTATACTCTTCAAGGTATTGTTTCTCTTCCTTTCCCAGCACCATCATCTTTGCCCATTCACCGCTCTTCAGTACACCAAGATACCTCCTACCAGAATTTTGAAAGCAAAGACACATGATGACTTGCTCATCCCACTCCATCAGGTAAGAGTAAAAGCTTTCGAAGAAATGCGTATCTGAAAACGCTCGCAAACGCGTCCAATAACCTTTCTCGGCCATGAATGACCGGAGAATCCCTGATTTGTCGACCCAATAGAGTTTTCCGGCAGAGAACACTGCGCTACTAATAGGGAAAAACTGGGGTCTCTTAGATTTATACTTCTTACTAGTCCAGGCATCTGCCCCACGGCGACAAGTAGTGATCTGGAAAGTGTATTGATCAAGATAAGCAAGGGCAAATACAGTACAATCTGGAGATGTTGGAGGGGCTGATACAGCAAAGGCTGGCTTGTTTTCTTCTTGGTAGCACGACAAGCCGTCGGCGACTACGTTTCCCCAAGGGAGATCGATCCGGGCGCGAGAGAATGGATTGAAGAAGAAAACAGAAGGGGGTTGAAGATGGGCAAGCAGGAGCCACCCGTGCTTGGAGAGGAAGCAATTGGTCCTTCCGATTCCGGTCAACTCCGGGAGGTCGAGCGGGTAGAGGCGACCGGTGGAGGGGTCGGAAAACTCCCAGGTACTAGTAGATTTCTTTGAGAAGGAGATGAGCCAGTGGGGTTGGGATTTTGGATGGTTTTGTGATGGGGATTGAAGCAAAGCATATCGCCAGGCCTTACAGACGGCACGGAAGGAGAGGTGATCAAGGAACAACAGGTTTCCCACAATCTCTACCAAAACATCAACTGGAATATCTGACCAATCCCTTTTCTCCTCCTCCACTATCATTTTCGATTAGGTTAACCGACTCTCCCCCCACTCTTTGTCCTCTTCCTTTTCGCTATTTCCCTACCATAGAGAGAGAGAGAGAGAGTCCGAAAGCAACAAACCAGGGGCCGTTGCCTCCACGTTAGCCCTAAAATGATTGGTCTCAAAACATTGGTCGATTTGTTCTGCCGTTGGGATCCTGAATCCTGATTAATAAATTTTTTTTTTTAAATTTTTAAAGGATAAATCTTCTGATACCGCATGCAGGTGGAGCCTATCATATGAAATGGGGCCCCTGAAATCCAATGCAAGAGAAATATTACACCTCTGCCACTTGCTAAGTAGTTCCTACTTGCTCCGATGGATGGATGGATGGTAGGGTAGGGTGATCCATTCCCAATGGCTAATGTCTCGCAAGATGTTCTTCCTTACTACCCACTAATAATGTACTAACATTAGTGAATTTTAATTTAATATAGTATAAAGACTTAGTTTATAATTAATAATATGCTAGGACTTTCTTTAAAAAAAAATTTAATAGCAAGTATAAGAGATTATTAATTATATATTATAAAACTAAATAGGTTCCTTACAAATTTATTAATTATTAGACATTATTAAATTATAAATATTAATTATAAGAGGGTCGTATAATAAATGCATTCACGTTACATCTCTACTATTATAATGAGAGAAGCGAGGTTAAAAAGTTGGTAGATTTTTTCTAATATTTCTAATGAGTCTCAATTTATGGTATCTTCTAATTAGTAAGGGTGAATTTTTTTTTTATTTTTCCTATTTTTTCCATAACTCTATAAAAAAAAATTATGATATTATGTTATCTTATTTTACATGAGAAAAGTTAGTAGGGGTGTTGAAATAGTATCAACTACAACTAACAATAATCCCTCAATATCTCCACGATTCTCTCAAATCCTCTTTATCTTCTCTCATGCTCCCTCCTTGGTCTCTCAACGAAGAGACACACCATTTCTACGTCGTAATTACTTTTCAAGAGAAAAAGTAAGGGCATGTGTTATGAGATAGTTTTAACACACTATTCCAAGCAAACAAGAACCCCCTAGCCCTACTTCGTCTCCCTCCTAGAGAGCTTTCTTGATACCCCCACCAAATTCTGGTGGTAGTGGATATATCCTTTCCATCTTCTTCATTCCCCCTTTCTACTCTCTCCTACCTTGTTTCTTAGAACCTGTTTAACTTCTGTCGCGAGGCCTAGTTTCTTTCTTGTCTCTTAGTTCTTACCTTCTTTCTTTTCCTGTTGTTTGATACTTCGATGTTTCAATCATCTTCTAACTCTTCTACCAACCTTTCCTCTCTTCCGGCCAATATGAATATACCCCATTCTCCTCCCAAGGATTTGTCTGGCCTTCTACCCACTCCCCCCCGAACTTATAACCAGCCAACCGAGGACTTGCCGGATTCACTGCCCGAGGAAGTCAATCGTAATGTAGAACCTCGAAACTTTTTGTATATGTCTTGGTATGTGTGCCAAGGCATGATACCTTGTAATCTCAAATTCATGAAATGGAAATTTAAAACTTTGAGAAATTTGGCAAATTTGGCAAGAATGATATAATTAATTAAATAAATTATTTAACAGTGTCCATGAGCTTTAAAGAGACCCTAGTCGTGTTTAGGAAAGGTTAAAGGGAACTAGGATCACTCCAAGTAATGAAAATGTATGAAAAATAAACTCAACAGAAAGTTTACAGAACCACCGATCGCTCGGTCCAAAGGAGCGATCGATTGGTAGCTATCGACTGGTCAAAAATTTTGTATGAGAAAATTTTCGAGAGAGCAGGTTTTTGACCGATCGCTCGGTTAGGAAACCGATCGATCGGTAGGCGACCGATCGCTCAGTATTAAACACCGATCGATCGGTGTATCATATTTTTCAGTATTTTAGTAAGGGTGTTTTCGTCTTTTGGGTGTTAAACCCTTACCCATAAGGGCTTGCCCAAGCCTTTAGGGCTTTATTCATCATCCTTAGAGTATTTGGAGAGATAGAGAGAGAGGAGAAGGGGATTTCCTAACCTAGGTTTCCTCTTGAGAAGAAATCAAGAGTGTGGGCTACCCAAGGTTTATTTCAAGGCTTGGATTCTTCAAATCCAAGGTTCAACTCATGAGGAGCACTCTTCTCAAGCTAGGGCAGCGTTCTACAAGGTGTTTCTCAAGAGGGTTTCTTCCTCAATCAAGCATAGTTCGAGCAAGGGTTCTTTTCTTTTAAGTTGGAGCTTCAATCAAGGTTTCTACCAAGGTCAAGCCTTGGTTCAGGTTAGTACACCCTACTAACTTTCCCTAGAAATAACCTAGGTTTTCTATTGTAAATGGTGATTCTTTATATTATGCTTTCTTCCCTATGAATTGTATCATCTCAATAAATATAAACAAGATAAAGAAAAAGGATATGGATGTGTATGGAATGTTGATTGAGGCGATGAGATGCCAAATGTATGATGTGTGATATGTGTGGTGTGGAAAATGGAAAATGGAGGATGAGCATCTTACAAATAATAAACTTACCCTTATGTGATTGGATGAAAAATATGCATTAAAGAAGAAGAAGATGAACTATTAATGGACATCGTATGTTATGTGTTTGATAAATGCCTAACCTATGATATGATTACTTTTAGAATTGGATGTAAGCCTTATGTAATTGTTCTTGCAAATGATGACTTGACCAAATGCTATGTTGATCACCTAAATGTTTGCATGTTATACTATGAATTTAAATGAAATGCAATATCTCTTTTGTTATCCTCATTCTCATGATTGTCACTATTGACACGTACACGAGCAAGCATGTTAGTATGAATCGAGATTTCAAGAGCATGTGCATATAATAACCAACAAGAAAATATTGCATGTCAAGGAGGTTGGTAGCCTAGGGAGATTCGGGTACTAGCCTCTGGCTCACAAGAAAAGTAAACAAGTAATAAAAATCACATATTGTCAAGGAAGTTGGCAGCCCAAGGACATTCAGGTACTAGCCTCTGGCTCACCAGAAAACCATATATCAAGGAGATTGGCAGCCTAGGGAGATTCGGGTACTAGCCTCTAGCTCACAAGTTACAAGATGCAAGTTTACAAGATGATGACAAAGCATTCATGCATGCACGCATACATGATTTCTACAAGTCATACCGAGACATGAAACGGGTTTTCAAGCATGAGTTTTATCGGAGTTTTTGCATTCATGCACTCACGTCAAGAGGATTGCATTGTACCATGTCTAATACTATTTCTTTTCTGATGCTTCTATTACTGCTTCGTATGGTATTACTGTTGTGTGTTTTATTATTGTTATGGTTAGTTAGTAGCTTGTACTCGCTGAGTATTCAATGCTCAGCCGTACTTTCATGTCGGCAGGTACTAAGGGAGCCCTGGACCCGGAGCCTTGGGTCGAGGAAGAGTACATAGAGGAGAGAGAGCCGTCTATCCCACTACAGTCTCAAGCGGACCGAGACCTCGACGTGTGGCCGTACCTCGACTACTGTTGAGGGGAGAGTACGAGAGGGTGTTTATGTATTTTGACATTTTGATAGGTGGGCCTGTCCACCTTAGTCTTAGGCATGTTTGTATATTTATGTTCACTTGGAATATTATTTTGGAAATCATAGAAGAAAAGAAAAAGTTAGTTACACTTCCGCATTCATGTTTAGCTTCCGCGCTCTGATTATCATTGTTTTAGTACTGTATTTATCTTGTTCATGACATGATGGTTTGGCAGGTACGTATAGTCACGCCTAAAGTATCCCTAAACTCCTAGGGGGTATTTTGGGGCGCGACAGAAGTGGTATTAGAGCTTTAGGCATTAGAGTCCCTAGGGTCGCTTAGTACTCGATACCATAATTGAACAAGGCATTAGGTGTTAGGAAAGAGTTGTATTCCAAGTATAGACTAACAATTTAGTCTTAGTTAAATAGGTTGAATTTCAACCGAACTTAGAGTCCTACGCTAGGAACACGGATTGTATGTGATGATATTGTGTTGTATACCACGTGTGCATTATTTGTGCTTAATAAAATAAATATGCTTGATGAATATGTATTGAGTGAATTGCGAAATTTGTACTAAATGCGTATCCAAGTTAGACTCATGTTGTATTGTCGTTCTCAGGAGAAATCATGAGAAACAATACCCGGGGTCGCGGGTACAACACAAGGGGCAATGGAGGTGATACTCCATCGGGTGATGATCAACCCGACTTTGCCTAAGTGTTCGCTTCAATAGCCGAGACTTTGGCTATGCTAGCGGCAAGGCAACCGGCCACTCCGCCTAATGCCGCGCTTATACCCACTCCTCCTAATCGCGCTCAAGCCGGAATAGAGGCTTTTCGGAGAATGAGGCCTCCAACTTTTTGTGGGAGCATTGATCCACTTGTTGCCGAAGGTTGGATTCGGTAACTCGAGAAGATATTCTCGGTATTAGCACCTAGTGAGGCGGAAAGGGTTACTTGGGCCGCCTTCATGCTTGAAGGTGAGGCCGATCATTGGTGGAAGTCCGCACTTCGGACCCGAGAGTTGACCCGGCAAGGTCAAGACTGGACTTGGGAAGAATTCTTGGAAGTTTTCAACAAGAAGTACTTTCCGGTCGGGATGAAAGAGAAGATGGAAGTTGAGTTCATTACCTTGGAGCAAGGTAATATGTCTGCAGCGGCATATGAAGCCAAATTTTCGGAGCTATCTCGATTTGCTCCACATATGATAGCTACCGAGGCCATGAAAGCCCGGAAATTTGAGAGGGGTTTGAAGGCCTACCTCAAGGACCGAGTCTCAATGTTCCGACATGAGACATATTCAGAAGTTGTTGATAAGGCACTGTTGGCCGAGTCGAACTCCGAGGAGTTCTTCAAAAGAAGAGGAATGGAGAAAGGACAGCCGAGTAGTTCAGGGGAGAAAAGAGCAAGGACTAGCTTGTATCAGTCTGCAGGGCCGGCTCAGTCACGGAGGATGTAGTCAGCACCACAGGCTCCCCGCTCTTTTGCTCCACCGGCCTTTCGCCCGGCTACCTCATTTGCTCCTCACCCCGCAGTTACTCAGGCTACGGGATATGCTCCTTCCCCCTATTCGCATGATGTCTGCACTCTTTGTAGAAGGAGGCATCCAGCGGGAGAATGTCGGAGGATTACAGGTAGTTGCTTCCATTGTGGTGACCATGGCCACATGGTTAGAGACTGTCCCCGACGTCACTTACCAGCTCAGTCTCAAGGGAGCAGGCCCCCGATTAGGCAGACATTCCAGCCTAGCTCTTCTCAGGCTTCGAGGGCCTCATAGTCTACATGGCCTCCTTGCCCAATCACTCAGGGCAGAGTCTTTGCTTTATCAGAGAGAGACGCACGTGCATCCGACGATGTCATGCAAGGTATGCTAGAATTTTAGAGTTTAAGTTGTGTAAAATTTCTATGGTTTGTTATGTGATTATTTATATTAGGGGTTACCTAGATGCTTGTTATTGGTTGAAATCTACTGATATTAGCTACTTAATCGCACAGGCACCTTGTTAGTGAACGAGTGTCTCGCCTGAGTGTTGATCGACACAGGATCCACTCACTCCTTTGCCTCACCTAGTTTTGCAAAGGGCTTTTTGACTGAGGCTACTCCTTTAGAGTGGGAGTTGACCATTGCAACTCCACTCGGCAAGTCAGTTGACTTGGATAAGATATTCAGAGATAGTGTGGTTCAAGTAGGGGAGAATGAACTATTGGCCGATCTTATCATTTTGGATTTCCAAGATTTAGACTTTGACGTCATTCTTGTATGGATTGGTTACCAGAAAGGCTTCATTTTTCTTATCCCATACCGGAAGGGGTTAAGCCTTTTCACTTCCGGAAGAGATCTTATCAATTTTAGCTTGTTTTGGTTTCATTTTTCTTATACTTCGTATGATTTTTGATTTTTATTTTTATTTTTATGATCTATTCTCTATTTTTGCTCTGTTTCTGGACTGGATTTTAGTGGGGTTAGTTTCAAATGGAGATAATTACTAGTTGTTCTGGTTTTAAATGTTTTTACAACTGAAAAGAAATATTTTGATGGGTTTTCCCTCTAAATTCTATAATTTTCTTAGGAAAATAAATGTGGTTGTAATAACTGTGTTAGTCTACTGTTAGGTAATGATACTTCATTATCCATTAGTCTATTATAGATGTTCTACAACTTGGATGGCTAAAAATAAAAAGATGTTGGGGAATAAAATCTCTCACCTTTAGATCCATTCAAGAGGTGGTCCTGCTACTTAACTGTCCTGATTAATGAGTTGGTTTGGTGGGCCAAATGTGCATAAGTTGATGTAAGGAGAATTTTTATGATCATCCCGGGTACCAAACACCCCCGCTGGGTTATTCGATCCACGGACTCACCTTGGATGTTCTTGTACACCAAAATTTTATTTTGATGATTTTTTCCTATAAATTTTGTAATTGTTTTTTAGAAAGAAAAGGTAGTAGTTATCAAGGTGTTAGTTTTAACCCAAAAAAGAAGTTAGTTTACTGTCAGGTGATGATACCATTAGTTTATTGTAGATGATCTATAACTTGGAAAAATCATCAGTTGAGTTGGATGTTGGCATAAGATCTCTTAAATCTAACATGAGATATTTTTAAAAAAAAGTTCTACAAACCCTTAAAATAACAAGAGCACATTAACTGTATGGCAGTGATCTTGCTGCAATATTGAACATTTTCTTGTAAATGGTTTTTTTATTATCACGGACCTCTCACATAGCCGACCCTTAAACTAGTGTTTTTTAACCAAAGAAATATAGCAAACTAGTGCTCCTCGCTCTCACATAGCTGACCCTTAAACTCCCATGAACTCCAGTTGATGTTTTTTAACCCTTTATTTATTTATTTTTCTAAAAACCAAGGGTAATAGGTGAACCCTAAGGGTGGATGAATCTTAACCACGGTTAAATGGGGTTAGCAAGGGGAAATCGAATTTCTGCTTTGAATTTTCTCCTTGTCTTAAATCTAACATGAGAAAATTCAAAGCTCCATTTCATGTCACACACGGAAATATCTCACAATAAAGCTTTGAATTTCTGCTTTGAATTCAATGGAAATATCTCATGTCACACACGGAACCAATAAAGCTTGGACACCCAAAAAATGTCAAAGCTCGATACCCACCCCTAGCTACTTAGGGTGGAGCCAAAAATTTCTGCTTTGATTTTTGTTCTTGATTATTTGTTGTTATATAAGTTTTTAGATGATTTAATTTCTCTGCGTTATTTATTGGTTTAAAGATCATGTTGTCTGTGATGTGAACAAATTCGGATATTGTCATGATGTTGTGTTTGAAACTATCTTTAGAAGTTCTTATAGATTTTGGGAAAGCACATTCATTTTATTAGTGAGAATTTTAGCGTTTTCTTCACTGTCACTGAGATGGTTAGTTACATGATATCCTTTCAACCAAAAAAAAAATTTAGTAATGTACATAACAAAATTCCTTATTGTAAGAATATGAAAGGATCTTTAAAGCTTATTGCAAGAATATAAAAGCTTATTGGAACCTGACATATCTATGGGTTGATTTTCTAATTGCTTAATGATTTTCTAATTATCTTATAAGGCCCTAATCACTATTTAAAGACCACAATAAGTACAAAAATACGATAAGCTTAGGGGGCTTTAATAAGATAATATGAGTGGGTCCCACAATTTCAAAATTTAATAAGATGATAACATGTGGAGAGAGACAATAAATGACACCATACACCAACATGAAACTAGTAGAAGTTTGTGAGGGGTGCCATGTGGATACCCACTGGTATGATAGATAGCAGAGTAGCGCATATTAGAGGCTGTTGAAAATTCGGTCCTCTATACGGCCCATGGGCCTTAAAAGAAAAGTCATCCTATATATGGGCTTAGGAATATTAGAAGGCCTAAAATATGTCAGTGGCGTAGTGGTTATAGACCCCTGTACGGTGTAGCAGTATATTCGAAGAGGTAGTCTGGAAGGCAAGTTCGTTGCGTATTTGTAGTAGAAACTAGAAAGAGGGTGTTGTTCGTACGTTTAGTTTCAGCCACCCAAAGAGAGAAACTTCATTTTCCCTATCCCTCTCCAAAACAAAAGTTGAATTCCATTTCATCGTCATCTGATCATTGGCCGATATCCTAAATACCAATTATGACAACTTTAATGCTACTCATGAATTCCTTATTGAAAGGATCAGCTATATATATACATGGTAAAAGGAAAGGATCAAAGGAGTGCTTCTTTACCAGTACCTGCATCAAGAGATTCTTCCACTCCACCATCACAACCCAACTACCTTCAGTTCACCTTAAACCCACTACTGTCAGACAGATGATCACTCCTTTCAACTCCTAACCGCGTGTCTCAATACCAATATATATGTATATATATATATATATATATACCTATATGGGATAATGTTTTTTTTTTTTTTTGGTATCCATGAATAATGTTCACAGGTCACGAGAAAACCCTTTTCTTGGGATCCGCACAATAAAAATACAAAATAGAATATATTCAGTGTAACATTATACAAATAATAGATTGTACATACCATCTTTATCTCCGTGGTTGGATCCACACCCCGATTTGATGGTTCAGAAAAACTTATTCTGTAAATTTTTTTGTGAACTGTGAACAACTTTTTTGTTTGTGTAATTATCTTTTTTATTTGATTTTTTTAGGAGAAATGAGCTTTATATTAAGCGGTGTATTAAGGTAATTTACTCGATTGTATAAGCTTCGTCTCGAATTAAGGTAGAAAGTGGAGTAATGTTGCTCCAATAAGAAAGAATTGTGCAAAACTGCAAATGATTGTTAAATTATTTTTTTTAATGACTATATTGACCCTAATCCGGACTGCATTTTGAAGAAATCAGGACAATTGAGGGGTGTCTGCCTAGGTAATGTAGAAGAACTCGGTGGTGTACGGCATAAGCTTTGCCGTTGACCGTAGAAATGGAAGTAATCAGATTGGTGCAAAATGCAAATGACAAGTTAGCCTTTTACCGGTTTTACTGGTTACGGTTATAATTGGATTTCTTTGGGGTTAACTGGCGAGGAAGCTCAGGGATCCAGCACATTCTCCTGTGCACGCAACAATAAGTATTTTAAAATAAGTATTTTAAAATACTTATTGTAAGAGTTTCAGAGTATAACACTGTCGTGGGTTCTCTAACTGCTCAGCGAAGGTTTCTGCTCCGATTAATTCTTACCAAATGATTTTGTATTCTCTTACTAAGTTTTAAATTTTTGTCTCCTTAATTGTTTCCCCTTTTTGTTTAGACATTTTTGCTGAGAGATGTCTACGATGATATGTTGCTCGATGGAATCCAGCCCTCGCGAGATATATTTCATTCGCTTATTGTCGGGACAATGAAAGGAGCTCACTTACAAGATGTCTTCTTCTTCAAAGACGAGATGAAAGCAATGGGTATGGCACCAGATGTAAGTTCTATTATTTGATTGAGATTATGGTGACAATACGTTTTAACCTTCTTCTTTTTTTAGTTAAAAAAAGTTTTAAACGCGTATAAAATGGAGTACGCGTTTAAAACGTATTTTAAAGTTTAAAATGGCAAACCCCTTTAAAATGGAGTTTAAAACGGCGACCCCTTCTAAAAGTTTTAAATGCGTTTTAAACGGGTGCTTTGTGACTATGCTTCTTTCTTATTTGCTTTTGTTCTTTTTTCTTTACTGGTACTTGGTTGAATTGTTCTTACCTTCTATTTACATGATTGCAATCCTCTATCATATAACACTTTATTTGCAGACCTTAGGAGAGACCAAATTCCATTTGTTAAATAATTCAAGCTTATTGAAGTCTTTGGACATTTGGTTTTGTTCTTTTTTTAAAAGTCAATTCATAGCAAAAATTCTTGATGAGCTTGACAGATGTCATTATTGTGCATTTTAACTATAGTTCTATTTACATGTTGAAAACTAACATAACTAGAGACTCAACCCGATTGATAATATCTATAATAGCTGCATCAACAACACTTAGGTTGTGTTAAAATACACGCGTTAGAAGAAACGACATCGAAAACCAATGCCCGGTTATGATTTGGTGTGGTGTGCGATTAGTGATAAGTTTGCATGCATGTTATTGATTGAACATTATTTGTTTTTTTTCTTCTTTGCATATTAATTATGAAATTTGTAAATTTTATTATTTCAATATTCTACTAAATAATTTTATTTAATTGTCTTTGTAGGAGGGAGCAGGCAACACACATCTGTCGAGTTTTAGGGGTGCAGGAAGGAACTAGCGAGATGAAGATAGTTAGATTTACGATTTATTGACACTTTTTATGGACACGTGTATTGTATTATTACATTATGATAGACACGTGTGATTTGATGTATTTATTTTATATTGATTATAGATTTTCATGTAGAAAATTTCTTTTTATATATAATGTCATTATGGGTACAGTTTTGTTTATTTTATATTGTTGAAGTACAGAACAGGGAAACAAATATTTATATTGTTGACAGGTACAGGTACAAAATAGGGGAAAAAATTTGTGAAAAAATATATTTTATTTTTTTTAATTCATGACTATTCGCGGCGTTTGGTCAACGCCGTCATTGGTACTCGTCTTAATCACGGCGTTTTAAAAATGCCGTAATAGGCTAAAGTTTTTTACTGCATTTCTAAAAATGCTGTTAAAGGTAGGCCTATAGCGGCATTTCTAAAAACGCCGTCAAAAGCTAGTTTATAACGGCATTTTGAAAAACGCCGTAAGAAGTTAGTCTATGACGGCATTTTTAAAAACGCCGTAAAAGGTTAGTCTATGACGGCGTTCCTAGAACGCCGCCAAGATAAATGTCGTCTTTACCTTTCCCGACATAAGCAATAACGGCGTTTGCTTTGAAACGCCGTGATTGCCTATAATGGTGTTTTTTGGATTTTTGACGGCAATTTAAAAACTCCGTAAAAGGTCTTAAATTTTGTAGTGATTCCGGAACAACCTGCCACATTATTAAGGTCGCTCATTAAAGACTTTAATGAGCATGGTTCACTAGAATGCTAGTATGCTACTCTCTCTTTCTCTTTCTCTCTCTCTCTCTCTATATATATATATATATAATAAAACATAGCAATTATGGTCCTTATTCAGATTATTAGCTATAAAAATTTTCGGGTGCTGCTACGAGCACACCAACGTTTTCTTCTTCTACACCAAACTTATATTTTACTAGCTATACACCATTAAATATATTATATTCTACGGGCACACCAAAGGTTAAAAAAGATGGTGTTATGCGCACCCCACTGTTTGATGACTACACCCCATTAAATTTTTTTCTTATATTTTGAAATTTTATGTGTGTACCCCATTTATAATTATTTTATTCTTCAACCGACTCTACTCTATTCGCCATCACCTATCTACGGTCGCAATTTGCCATCCCTTCTTTATTAACTAGCATTCTCTCACACTATCAGTTTGTAGTTTGACAATTTTGTTTATTTAAGATTTATTCATTCTATTGAAATTATTATTATTATTATTATTTTGATAATTTTAACTAACCACACACACACCCTACAATCTCAACTTCAAGCCTATAACCACACACACCCCTTAAAAAGAGGGGTGAAATGAGAGTACTTAAAGGAAAAGATCCCTAATGTCGGTAACCGATGTGAGATTAATGGGCAAAGATCTCATATGAGAGCAGACACACACCTCACTGTTTTTGTTATTTTTTGATAATTTTAACTAACCACACACACAACACACACGCACAACACACACACACATGCCCTACAATCCCAACTTCAAGCCTATAACCACACACACCCCACAAAAAGAGGGGTGAGGTGAGAGTACTTAAAGGAGAAGGTCCCTACAGTCGGTAACCGAGGTGAGATTAATGGGCAAAGAGCTCATATTAGAGCAAACACACACCACACAGTTTTTGTTCTTTTTTGATAATTTTAACTAACCACACACACCACAAACACACACGTCCTACAATCTCAACTGCAAGCCTATAACCACACACACCCCTCAAAAAGAGGGATGAGGTGGGAGTACTTAAAGGAGAAGGTCCCTACTATCGGTAACCGAGGTAGGATTAATGAGCAAAGAACTCATACGAGAACAAACACACACCACATTGTTTTTGTTCTATTTTGATAATTTTAACTAACCACATACACAGCACACACACGCCCTACAATCTCAACTTCAAGCCTATAACCACACACACCCCTCAAAAAGAGGGGTGAAGTGGGATTACTTAAAGGAGAAGGTCTCTACTGTCGGTAACCAAGGTGAGATTAAAGGGCAAAGAGCTCATATGAGAGCAAACACACACCACACTGTTTTTGTTCTTTTTTGATAATTTTAACTAACCACACACTGCACACACACACACACAATTCTATTGAAAATTAATTATATGGCTTCTCATCGCCTACCAAATTTAGGACATCACGAGACTAGTTCTCGGACTTAAGATGTGGTGCTTATGCACGCGCGCACACACACAACACTGGGCAGGAGCCCCTTAAACCTTTGAATTTTTTTTATAGAGCAATGATTAGTGGACTGCACATTTGGCTAGCTAGTCCACATATCATTTTTAACACCCCTTTTATCTATGGTTAAGTTTAACTAAATTAAGTTTAATATTATTTTTTCTAAAAACCAAGGTTAAATGGATGAACCTATGACTGAATTAATGAATCCTTACAACATTTAATTGATGTTAAAAAAAGGGGGACGTGGACTAATGAGGACCGACATTCAGCTAGGTAATGATCCGCTATCTATTTCCCATTTTTATGCTAAGTTGTTTAAGTACTATTGAATGGGCATAATTATGGGAAGAGGGGTCACTTGTCTCCTAAAAAATTATACTATATTATTTAATTATTTAGTATGACCTAGCCCTGAGACAAGGAGGCAACAGTCTCCTAAACTGTTGAAAATAAATATTCATTTAACTAAGGCATAACCATGAGTCAAGAGGATAGCCCCCCCCCCCCCCCCCCCCCCCCCCCCCCCCCCCCCCCCCAAAAAAAAAAAAAAAAAACCAAGGAGAAAGACTACTTGTAAGGGGCTGCGCCCCAACATGCAAATATCAACATTTACTATCAAATTTAGGCCACAATATCTTTTCCGAAACAAGAAATCCGAAGCTGGGAAAGAAGTAACAACCATAAAGTAATGGGGCTAGCCCAAATCAAAAATCACCCACCTTGTATGCTGCACCACTTTCGGTGTCGACATGCCTTAGGGGGTGGAGTCAGGATTCTCTTGTAGGGGGGCGAACAATGAGGGTTCGGATGCATAGCCTCCGATTTTTTTTTTGGGCCAAATTCATAAGACATCGTCTCTGTTTGTGTCTGTTTTGTAAAGAAAATCTTTTTTCCTCAAAAATTTAGGGGGGCTAGAGCTCCCCGTCCTCCGGCTCCGCCCCTTTTCCAGGGTACACCCTTATTATTGCTATAGTAAAAAAAAATATATTTCAAACCCTGGGCCCCATGTGGCTCCGCTCCAACTTGGTGAAGCAGAGCTCCGGCTCTTATGAAGACTCAAAAAAATTATCCCAAAAAAAATTTCCCGGGGGGCTATGCACCCGAACCCCCAAGTTCCATACCCTCAAATCCATTAATTTTTTATATGCCCCCCCCGCCCCCCAATGAAAATTTCTTGGCTCCGCCCCTGAGCGGAGCTTCCTATTTTACAAAGCTCATGGCAGTTATGTAATTATGAGAATACAAAACAACCCTTTTCTTTTTTCATAATTACAAAACTACCACCCAACATTGCACAGATGAGGAGCAAATGAGGAGCTCTGCTTGACGCACGGAAGCAGAGCTCCGGCTCATATTTAAACACAATTTTTTTATTTTAACAATTTTTTTCCCTTTAATGTTCTTGAGATTGCCACGTGTCCCTATTGATCCCCCTTAACTATGGTTAAGATTCACCCACTTATCCTTGGTTTTTTTTTTTTAAATACCAATTTTTTTTTTCAAACCCTAGTTAAAATTCACTAATTCCTAAGGTTTAAAATTTTTTCTATACCAAGGATAAGTAGGTGAACCCTAAGAGTGGGTGAATTTTAACCATAAGGTGTGTCAATAGGGACATTTGACAACCTAAAGGGCATAACCGGGTTCCATTAGGGGTCCACTATATATATATATGACAACAAAATGGGTGGGGGGCAAGTATACTAAAAAGATTTTTAAAAATTGAGGGGCCCACCATTTCATGCATACTAAAATAAAATAATAAGGAATTAAAAATAAAAAATAAAAAAAAAAATTGGGGGGGTGGGGGATGGCCCCTCCCCAACCTTAGGTGTGGACAAAGTCGTTCTCTTTAATTCACGCTCCCACAAAAATGTAGAGGGTTGCCGACGCGAGGCCTCCAGAATACAACAGCTCACACAGAACTATTGGCTCTAGTCTTGCACACATTAGAGTCAGTCGTATGCCTCACTTTATTTTACCCAGTACATCGAAAAAACGATAAAAAATGTTTAACCACATAATAAGGTATTTTTCATCTCTCTAAAAAGAAGGAAGCTGAGCCTTTTAAATAGAAATCAAAAACCCCTCGCATTAGATGCTAATTAGTGTACGTACACAATCTGTAATAGATTCTTCACTAACCCAAAAAATGAAATAACAAATGAATAAATAAATCAATTAATTATTTAATATTGGGTGTATGAAAATAACTGATGAGAATAACACAAGACAATCATTTGTTTTGAATCACTTTAAAAACCATCAAAACTACAGCAGAAAGAACAAAACTTAGTTCTATAAAATAACAAAATTCATGAAAATATAAACAGAAATTAGTAACAATTAATATTCCTTTCTTTTTAACCACATATGATGCTAATTGGTAAAAGTAATTAGAATGACTAATTTCACCCCAACAGCCACAAAACTTAGATTGATCAATTAAGCAGTCCAGGCAATGGTTGGGGAGGGATTGATTCATTCGGGTTGAATCCACACAGAATTAATACAGTGATCACAGTTCTCTCTGCAGCCTGGTCCGTACCACAAATGCCAATTGAAAAGCTTGTCACCATAGTCATCTTCTGAGTCACAAGGGACGCACCATGCACCAACAGAAAACGTATCTGGTTGCAACCATTCAGGCACATGTGTAGCTGCTTTACAATTCCGCAGGGGGGAAAAGTTCACTATTTTCTGCAGTACACAACACAATTCCGCTGAGGGGAAGTTCATTCCGTCCCTTCATCCATTGAATAGGCGGGCTGAGCAGGAGGCTGCAATTCTGGTTCAAGGAGAACATCATCGACATTAAATTGAGAGATTTCGTCTCAGGTGATGCTTTCCTTACGTGGATTCACATATGAAGAGAACTAGAATGGAAATGCCAAGTCAGACTCATCATGCCTCAACATAAAGGAAATGTGTCACCTATTTTTTTCAAGTATAAATTGAAAGGCTTGAGATAAATTTCAGGCTTTCTTAACATGCTTGATTGGTGGTGGAGACTAATGCTCAACAATCAGATGATCAACTGATTTGTACATCTCTTTGCCCCTTTACATGTTTTAGCCCATTAGTGTTTTATCTTATTTAACAATTTTTTTATTTTAATTTTGTTTGTAGAAAGTTCTCCTGTCATTTATTCAACAGCTATTTTTTTTTCTTATGTTATAGTTTGTCTCCTATTTTATCTGGTATTAATCAACTAACAAAACCAGAATTTGGCTATACCACCTACAAAATATTATATAATTTATTTTGATTGATCCCAAGGATAATGTAAAAGTAAGATCAATACATTTGGAATTGATACAAATAAAGAGATGTATGGGTTGTATAATCATAGTAGAAGAGCAACCCATCAATTATTAACATTTAAAAAATAATTGAAACTCCATATTATTAAAGAATTTCACAAAGTATAACAATAATATAAATAAGCAGTGAATACTTTGAAGTTCACCTATGGTTCTAGATGCAGGGATTACAAATGATAGAGAAACTGTGAATACTTTGAAGTACTTCACTTATGGTTCTAGATGTAAGGATTATAAATGATAGAAAAGTCAATTTAAGACAAAATCCAAGAATTGAAAGGAGAAGAGGTAATGAACCAGATTGTAGTTGAGCCTAAATATCGGCGATTGAAACCCAGAACCTCTAAAATAAGTTCTCAGATGAGTCCCAAACTCATAATATCCATTTTCTTGAACTTTTGAACATTGAACTGGAGTTTGAAAGATCCCACGTTGATCTATTCTCGAACAAACCAAAAGTCCTCTCTCGTGAGTCTCGGTTAATTGAATATGACTAAGCTCACGTTTGAAAGACAAAAAAGGAGGGTAAGAATCTCCTAATTTAGGTATCTTCCTCCGGTTTAATGAATGTGAACATGAACCGTATCTAAATGGAGAAGAGAACAGATGGGAGAGGAAGAGATGCTTCATAAATAATGTGAAGAGGGTAAGAACTGACATGAAGGGGCACACAGAGAAGGTATGGGGAGATTGAGAGGAGACCATCCTTCAATATTGCGTTAATTAATATTATGTAATTAACTCTAAAGAATCTTCGATATAATCCTTCAATGTCTCCTCTTTGCTAATTTGATAGCTCAGTTCAGCTCTTTAGCTCATTGGGCTTGACAATTCCAATTTGTTAAACCCAACACCATAAACATGGTCACAACACATGACGAACAGAGAATTTTTCAACTACCTCACTGTTAAGAGACTTCAAACCGAGATCTCGGGACACACTTCCTACCACTCAAATAACAAAGGAGGTGTATTTTCACTCTCTTCAGTGCAATATGGCATGTCTCCCTTTGTCCAAATTTAGTAGTTTTGGGTGTTAAGTTTGTGGCTTGAAAGTGAATACAATAACTTTGGAGGTGGTTGATAATCTTACCCACTTCAGAATTTAAGCCCAATTCTCTATATAAGTTTGTATTTCTTATCAAACAAGTTCTTTTTTTGTGTGTGTTTTTCGCGCATGTTAACAGTTGGGGGAGAGTCAATCCATTTATCAAAGCGGACATTGTTGCCAATGTTTGAATCAATGGAGGTTGCCCGGGGTGTGTGCATGTGTGCAACCCAACAAAGTTATAATGCATATACTTGCTTGCTGTTTGTTTCCTGCTTTGATTGTTATTCATTGCAGTCATCATTTGTTCTACATAACAAATTTAAAGAAGGATAGAAGAGGGCACATACTTCATTGTGCTAATATTTGTTTATTATTCTTTAGAACCTTTTTTAGGTAACATCTGTATAGAGATGATGATGAATGGGTAAGCTGCATGACTGATGTATCTGCCCCATTCACCTGGGATGACAATGGGCTCGTCTTGGGGTGGCATATTTTGAATTTTTTAATAGGTCCAGATCAAGTCCGGCCCATTTATAAGAGGTTTTTGAGGCCCAAATTTGGCCCATTGACACCCAGTCTCGCCGTGTTAAAAGAGCAATTCAAAAGACTCCTCTTGCAGTTGAGGCAGTTCAAGTAAGTATAAGAGTTAGGCTTTGTGGTTAAGCCAAACAGTTCTATCCTCTTTTGTGCCTTGAAAGAAGATGAAAGAAACTTCAGAATTTACAATTACTGGATAACCAGATTAATACAATTAAAACATTTTTATTTGATCTTATCTTGATCTCAGTTTCACGTTCTTATGTCATGTAGCCCATTTCTAGTTCCATTATGATTCATATTGCTGTCGGCATGGTTACCAAGTTAGAGTTTGGAAATTATTGGGATAGGGAAATTTTAAAAAAATAGCGAAATATGAAAAAATTGGAAAATTGTAAAGAAAGATAAAAAAAATATAATACAATTATTAATTATAAAAAATATAACCAAATATATTTCATGTACTGATCTTGACTTTATGAGAAAGTGATAAATGATTAACATCTAATTCACAAAATTCTCGATGTTATGAAAAAAGTTGCGATTTTTTCAAAAAAAATGTGAATAATTTCTTAATCAAGTCTGGCAAAAAAGACATGAATTAATCGTGACTTATCGACAAAATCAGAGAACTTTTTTACTATAGTTGCGGTCATGTCCTATATGTTTTCATTATGATTGCAAATTATGTGTTTGAATTATAGTGGCAGAAGCTATGTAAAGGGTGGGAAGCTCAGTTCCCAAACTCGCTTCCTCGGACAGAATCGCTTCCATCACATCTCATTTGGATAGTCAAAGGGAGCTATATGTATGAAGTGATGTGGTAGATAGTAGACCACAATCTATAGCCTAGGATGTAAACTATAAGCAAGTATTGTCAATTTTAAACCTACGGAACCTATTCACATGAAGATAAAATCAAAGGTATAACTACCTATAAATAACATAATGGGAATGAGGAGCTTATATCTCATTTCTCGCTTCCTGTTTACTAACGTTTTTTTGAGTCTCGCTTCTTGCTTCCATTTCTCTTCTCGTTTTCGCTCCTGTAACTATGGTTTGAATAACTAGTGTTAGACACCAACAACGTATCTGTTTGGTTGAGCACTTCTTATCTTATCTTTTTTTTTTCCCCTCAATTTTTATGTAATCTATGGTTTTCATGAAATTAAAAGATGGTTTCAACACTAGACAGCAAAATCTGCCACATCCTGAAATAGTTATAACAAGATGTCTGGAACATGAAATTAAAAGATGGTTCCTCAGTCCATGGCTCTCTGCAGGTTGGAGCTGTGAACATGTGCTGGATAAAGGAACATTAGGGCATGTGAGAACAAGTGAGAGCTTCACTGGTTCACCTTGTCCTAGTATTGTGTTCTTGATTATCATTTATTTATTGTTTTATTAATTTTCTACATAATTGGGTTATGTGTTACTTGAAGTAATATGTGACATTGGTATACCAGAGTAAATAACAAAACAGCTATATATGGTCCAATTCTGTGGCAGCAACACTAATTCAATTGAGAATTATGTTTCAGCTACTAAAAAATCAATTGTAACAGCGTACAACGCAGCCAATATATATCGAATTGCAACAGCTTACTCTAGAAACAGCCAGTGTATTCAATAAAAAACTGACACAAAAATTTTAGTACTTACTGGTAAGAAGGCTCTTTGTTTATTGTGTAATTACAGAAATTTGGCATCCAGGATTCAACAATCTAGTACTAAGAGAGCAAGCACTTTCTTGATGTTAAGTCTCAATGAACTTGACAGTGGTTAAACCAAAGAGAAAATAATAAGAAAACTCAGAAAATCCAAGAGCTTAGAAACTAGATAATGTTGTAGAAATATAAGAGAAGAAGAACCAATTTCCTATGACTGAACTTGGATCAAGAACTCTAAACCATATGGGGAAAGTAATAAGACAGCTTGGATTAAAATGTGAAAGGAATTACTGTGAGATCGTCAAAAAAATCCAGCAATTTTGGGGGCAAAAATACAGAACTTCCCAAATCTAATCGAGAATTTTGCGGTGAACAAGCTATCAGATACGAAACTTATTCCGGTAATGATATAAATTTGTCTCATGAAACCACAAACAGAATGATATAAATTATTATAAGAAAATCCGAAGCCGTATATTCTCTTATTCCACACTAACAATGACTTCCTAAATCAGAACTAAAAGGCAAGTGCACAGGATCGATCAAATTGCCATGAATCCTCGAGATATTTGCAAATTACTGATAAGAAACCCGGATAAATAAGAATTAGATCTCCAAAGACAACTTAGCAGATTACTGAACCACTCCAAATCAAATGTGAATTTTTTTTTTATTAGTGCAACTGTGCAAATGCATACCTAGGTTATAATAGAGTACTGCAAAACAGAGGATTAATGCGTAAGAATAAACAGAAAGGATTAAAACAAACCCTAATTTACGTAATAATCAAGGGCATCAACTGATTAGCAAAAAGAGCATACTACCCCATGCCTGCAATTCAGATTTAATATATGGTATCTACATTTTTATATATTACCTGCAAGTTATAAAGACTGATTTTGATACCAATTCGGATCCTGCTGCCACACACAAGAGGACATTGGGTACTCAATTATTTGACTCAGATCATATTCTGCTGCCACACACAAGAGGACATTGGGTACCCCATTATTTGATTCAGATCAAGATCATATTCTGCTACTCACATTAGTAGAAATACTAGACTGCTGTGTCTGTATTGTTCACTGAGATCAACAAAATTTTGGAACAAAAGATGCCAAAAATAAATGAAAAATATGAACTTATTAATTTTCCAGACAATAGCTATATGACCATTAAATTTATCCATAATGAAAAGAAAGAACAGAACTGAACTTAGTACTATAAAATAACAAATTTCACCAAAATATAAACAGAAATTAGAAACAATTAATATTCCTTACAACAAATTAGAAAAAAAAAAAAAGTAATTAGAATGATTAATTTCACCCCCAACAGCCACAAAACTGAGATTGATCCATTAAGCAGTCCAAGCAATGGTTGGGGAGGGATTGATCCATTGGGGTTGAATCCACACAGAATTATTACAGTGATCACAGTTCTCTCTGCAGCCTGGTCCGTACCACAAATGCCAACTCAAAAGCCTGTGACCATAGTCATCTTCCGAGTCACAAGAGATGCACAACCCACCAAAAGAAAACGTATATTGTCGCAACAATCCAGGCACATCTGTAGCTGCTGTCCCATTATACTCTTCAAGGTATTGTTTCTCTTCTTTTCCCAGCTCCATCATCTTTGCCCATTCACCGCTCTTCAATACACCAAGATACCTCCTACCAGAATTTTGAAAGCAAAGACACATGATCACTTGCTCATCCCACTCCATCAGGTAAGAGTAAAAGCTTTCGAAGAAATGCCTATCTGAAAACGCTCGCAAACGCGTCCAATAACCTTTCTCGGCCATGAATGACCGGAGAATCCCTGATTTGTCGACCCAATAGAGTTTTCCGGCAGAGAACACTGCGCTACTAATAGGGAAAAACTGGGGTCTCTTAGATTTATACTTCTTACTAGTCCAGGCATCTGCCCCACGGCGACAAGTAGTGATCTGGAAAGTGTATTGATCAAGATAAGCAAGGGCAAATACAGTACAATCTGGAGATGTTGGAGGGGCTGATACAGCAAAGGCTGGCTTGTTTTCTTCTTGGTAGCACGACAAGCCGTCGGCGACTACGTTTCCCCAAGGGAGATCGATCCGGGCGCGAGAGAATGGATTGAAGAAGAAAACAGAAGGGGGTTGAAGATGGGCAAGCAGGAGCCACCCGTGCTTGGAGAGGAAGCAATTGGTCCTTCCGATTCCGGTCAACTCCGGGAGGTCGAGCGGGTAGAGGCGACCGGTGGAGGGGTCGGAAAACTCCCAGGTACTAGTAGATTTCTTTGAGAAGGAGATGAGCCAGTGGGGTTGGGATTTTGGATGGTTTTGTGATGGGGATTGAAGCAAAGCATATCGCCAGGCCTTACAGACGGCACGGAAGGAGAGGTGATCAAGGAACAACAGGTTTCCCACAATCTCTACCAAAACATCAACTGGAATATCTGACCAATCCCTTTTCTCCTCCTCCACTATCATTTTCGATTAGGTTAACCGACTCTCCCCCCACTCTTTGTCCTCTTCCTTTTCGCTATTTCCCTACCATAGAGAGAGAGAGAGAGAGTCCGAAAGCAACAAACCAGGGGCCGTTGCCTCCACGTTAGCCCTAAAATGATGGCTCAGGATCCTCTCAAGTTCAACTCGAGAGAATCTCTCGAGTTGGAACCCCTAGAGGTCGCCACGTGTCTCTTTGACACCCCTTAACCATGGGTAAGGTTCACCCACCCCTAGGGTTCACTCACCCATCCTTGGTTTTTTTTTTTTTATTAATTATTATTTTTTAAATTAAAAAAATATTTTTAATATTAAAAAACTCTAAAAACTGTTTTTTTAATTTAAAAAATAATAATTAATAAAAAAAAAAAACCAAGGATGGGTTAGTGAACCCTAGGGGTGGGTGAACCTTACCCATGGTTAAGGAGTGTCAAAGAAGACACGTGGCGACCTATAGGGGTTCCAACTCGAGAGAATCCTGTGCCTAAAATGATTGGTCTCAAAACATTGGTCGATTGGTTCTGCCGTTGGGATCCTGAATCCTGGTTAATAATAATTATTTATTTATTTATTATTATGTTTTTTTTATGATACCTAAGGCGAGACTACCGAGTTAGAGTATAGGATTTCAGGTAGAGCCTATCATATGAAATGGCCCAGTATGGTTTCGGTGATCTCTACCTAATGAGGTTTCAGCAGCAAAGTCCTTTCGTTTTTTTCTCTGTTTTTTTTTTTTTTTTGGGTTAGGATGAATCCTGATTTAAGGTCAAGGTGTTGGAGTGAGTATCCAAGAGAGATAGCACACCCTGCCACTTGCTAGTAGTTCCTACTTGCTCCAAGGGTATGGTATGTAGGGTAGGGTAGGGTAGGGTGATCCATTCCCAATGGCTAATGTCTTGCAAGATGTTCGTCCCTTGCTGCCCACTAATAATGTACTGACATTAGTGAATTTTAACTTAATATAATATAAAGATCTAATTTATAATTAATAATATGCTAAGACTTTCTTAAAAAAATATTTAATAGTAAGTATAAGAGATTATTAATTATCTTTACTATTATAATGGGAGAGACAGGCGTAGCCTGAATTTTCTGAAATTCCTATACTACCCTTATATTAAACAAAACTTTAATTTAATATTTTACTTTAATTCCCAAACTACCCTTATCAATCTATTTAAAGAATAGGGCACCCGTGGGTTAACACGTGTCCCTCTTGACTCCTATTTGATGTGATTAACTGCTTCCCCTCGCTCTCACGTGCATTGCACATGCCACCCGATAGTATATTATAAAACTAAATTGGTTCCTTACAAATTTATTAATTATTATACAGTATTAAATTATAAATATTAATTATAAGAGGGCCGTATAATAAATGCATTCACACTACATCTCTACTATTATAATAAATGCATTCATGGGCTATCAAAAAAGCCCATACAGAAGGGTACTCGGCCCTCCAAAGCCTGACCCTTCCCTAGCCCTTGGGCCGGGCAAGGTCCAAAAATTGAAAGTCATTGTTCTGTTCAATCGGGCTAGGGCACCCCCTGGCCGGCTCTTTGAAGCCTGACTCTTCTCTTGAGTTGCTACACCGTAGCTAATATGTATAATCCTACACAGTAACACACACACACACACACATACACACATATATATTATTTATGAAATTACTCATGTAACCCTATCAAACTGTTTAATAGTAGGGTTATATGAGTAATTTCACAACTGAATCTTCATGTTGATTAGAATTCAAGAACCCTAACCTAGAATATTGTTGATTAGAATTTTTTATTTTTTTTTTAATTAAACATATCTTAAATTATGTTCTATATTGTTTTATTCAATGTTACCTGGTTTGCTCGGTTCGAATTCGGGTTTGCGGTTCGCAATTCGTCACTCTTCAGTGAACCTGGTTCAATAGGTGTAGGATGAGATAATTCATTTTTCGGTTTGCTTAGATTCTTTAGTTTGATTCGCTAGCTTGGTTCGCTACTTAAGCATGTAAAACAAAATATATATTATAAAAATATATCTTTTAAGCATG
Organism: Tetracentron sinense; assembly: GCA_015143295.1. NCBI lineage: Eukaryota > Viridiplantae > Streptophyta > Magnoliopsida > Trochodendrales > Trochodendraceae > Tetracentron > Tetracentron sinense. Next base: position 35,756,659 of record CM026563.1, read on the forward strand.
TAAACAATATATTACAAATACTTATTTGAAAAAAAATATCTCTTTATAAATGATTTGTGAACTTAAAGTATAAATTTGTCGAACCTAATAAAAAATTATCAGTGAATTTGAATAAAAAAAATTAAACAAACTAAGATTGTTTTGAAACCATTATATGGTTCGCTCAATTTCATGAACCAGACCGAACCAAACCACGAACCAGTTCAGGTTCGCTCGGTTCGCGGTTCGCTATAGCATGTAGCGAACTTGGTAACCCTGGTTTTATTACTGTATTTGTTTAATACTATGTTTTGTTTTATTATGCCTAACTGTGACTGACAAGGAAAAAAATGTTTAACTTTGTCATTGCTCTTTTTTGTTTCAATGTAGGTCTCAAGCCTGGATAAAAGAAGAGAGTATCCTTTTCCATGTCAGGTTGACAGTCGATGTATTAAAAAAAATCTAGGCCCGGCCCTTGAAGTGCTATGGCCGAGCTAAGGCCCTACTCTTATAAGAAAGGGTAGGGTTAGGGCTGACCCCAACCCTGCCCCTACCCCACCCTTTCACAGCCCTACTCGCCGCAAAGATCTTACAAATAACCGGACTCAGTCCAAATTCCAAGCGGAATTTTACATAACCTCAATCAACCATATGAAGACTTTGAAATTCTCTAAGGCCACAGCAAAGCCTTCTTTTAACTCCAGTAAACAACTTTTCCGATAGACTTAATATATTTTTAATATTTATTTCTAAAAATGAAGCATTAGATTGGTTAATCGTAAGTGTTAACCATAGTTAAGGGGTATTGAAAGACGCACGTGTTGCCGTGTGGGACGTAATCGAACTCTAAAGAGTCTGGTTTTACTGTAGAGAATTTCACATCTCACGTCAGAAATATTTAATTTAATTAAAATGTAATATTTAAATTTTCTGGGGAGACGTGCTGTAGGGGGAAAAGCCAATTGGGCTCCAACAGGGTGTGCTCTTTCTTTATTTTATGAGAGTTGAATATGCTTCCGGACTCCCTCGCTCTCTCGCTCTCTCTCTCTCTCTCTCTCTAAGTATATGGAAATAGCGAGGGAGATGAAAAGGAGAAGAGAGCAGGAGGAGGAGAGAAGGGAATGGTCAGATATTCCAGATGATGTTTTGGTAGAGATAGTGGGACATCTATTGTTCCTCGATCACCTCTCCTTCCGTTGCGTCTGTAAGGCCTGGCGATCTTCTTCGCTTCAATCCCCACCAGAAAACCATCCAGAATCTCAACCCCACTGGCTCATCTTCTCAAAGAAATCGCTTCAATCCTGCAGGCACTTTGGGGACCCCTCCACCGGGCGCGTCTACAGCTCCCTCGGCCTCCCGGAGTTGACTGGAAATGGTCTCAAAACCAAGTGCTTCCTCTCCACACATGGTTGGCTCTTGCTATCCCATATTGGAAATCTTTCTATTTTCTTCTTCAATCCATTCTCTCGCGCGCGGATTGATCTCCCTTGGAGTAAAGCAGTGTCTGACCATCCCTTGAGTTACCCCAAAAGGATGCCAGTCTTTGCCGTATCAGCCCCTCCAACATCTCCACATTGTACTGTATTTGCACTTGCTTATGTTGATCGAGACACTTTCCAGATCAGTACTTGTCGCCACGGGGAAGATGCCTGGACGACTCACAACCTTATAAATAAGATGCGTAGGTCTCGCCCTATTCGATGCGCAGTGTTCTATGCTGGATTACTCTATTGGGTGGACAGCTCGGTGAGAATCCGGGCGTTCCATGCTGAGAAAGCTGTCTGGAAGCAACTGTGAAGGCCCGGGAAGTTTTCAAAACTGGATCGCTTCCGAAGCTTTCACTCTTACATGATGGAGTGGGATGGGCAAGTGATGTTGAGTCTTTGTTTTCCAAAATCTGGTAGGAGGCATCATGTTGTGTTGAAGAGCCCTTTCGGCGACAGTTCTAGGGCAGAGATGACGGTGCTGGGAAGAGAAGATAAGCGATACCTTGTGGAGGAGCACTATGGGACAGGAGATATGCCTCCATGGTTGCGACCAGATTCCTTTTCTGTTGGGGCATGGTGCGTCTCTTGTCATGACTCGGAAGATGACCATGGTCGCAAGCTTTTCACTTCGCATTTGTGGTTCGAGCCAATTTGCGAAAACAACTGTGACTGTCTGCCCAATTCTATCTGCATTCAACCCAAATGGATCAATCCCTCCCCAAGCTTTGCCTGGACTGCTTAATGGATCAATCTATGTTTCGTGGCTGTTGGGGGTTACATTAAGCGTTCTATAATTACTGTTTTTTTTTTTTCACCAATTTATTGTAAGTAATACTCAATGTTACTAATTTCTCTTTATATTTTCATGAATATTTTTCTTCATTATAGTACTGAGTTCTGTTCTTTCTTCATTTAATAATTTCCTATTTTTCATCTAGTTTGGGTATCTGTTCTTGCAAAATTGTGTTGATCTCAGTAAATAATAGACCAGGAGTTTAGTATTTCTACTAATGTTAGTAGCAGAATATCATCTGAATCAAATAATTGGGTACCCAATTTCATCTTGTGTCAGGTAGCTGAATCCGAATTGGTATCAAATCAATCCTTGTAACTTGTAGGTAAATAATTCTTGATTGAATTAGTTGTTGCTGCCACAGAATTGGAACATAGCTGTTTTGTTATTTACTCTAGGTTACTGTCACAAATTATTTCAAGTAACACATAACCCATTTATGTAGAAAATAACACAAAAAATAAATGATAGTCAAGCACACAATACTAGGACAAGGTGAACCAGTGAAGCTCTCACGTGTTCTGGAAAAGGCTTCCTCTTCTGTGTGTGTGTGTTCTCCCAAATGTGCATACACGCCTCTTCCTCCTCTAGCTCTCCGATCGCATCATCACCTTATCACAGTCACAACCCACAACATCACAAAGATGTTCTCAGGCTTCCTAGAGTGGTGTTCAAGTTGAGAGTGAGAGTAATACCCTAGGGAGAGGATCGAGCGATACCCAACAGAGACAACACGGGGCACTCTATAAACCACAAATAAAAATCCAAACCCTTTGGACAATCATTATCATCCACAACCGGAACTAGAACATTGTTTTTTTATTTCTTGACACATCACATCTTCATCATCCTACCTATAACCTTCACAGAAAAACAGATCAGCAATGGTAAAAATAAATAGGATTCAAATTTCATAGCCACCACTCCAGTCCATTCCTTGGATTAGCCCACACCCCAAAGTTCAATCACTTCTAACAGATCTATCAGTCTAATTAAGAGCCAATTCATATCAATAGATTCAATGGTCCATAATTGCATTATACAAGGCTTCCAACAAAAAGCGATAGATGGAACTGCCATGAAACAGACTTAAAAACCAAGATTTGCTTTATTGGGTATCAAACGGGGAGCTAAGAGCAAATAGACACTTATAAAAAAACAGTCACATATGCCATCTATGTACAGAAAACACAAAGGATCCTCTAAGGTTGAAGCAACTTAGTCAGCATCAACACTTAGGATTAACACTAACCCTATTTAGGTTTTAATAGTAAGTCAGGCGTTTGTCCCATCTTCTAACAACCGGACGTAACCAAACAGGTATGAAAACACTACCTTTCTCACATGCCCCAATGTTTCTTTGTCCAGCACAGGCTCACAGCTCCAATCTGTAGAGAACCATAGACTGAGGAAGCTGTCTTTTTTAATTTCATGTTCCAGATGCTTCGTAATAACCGTTTGAAGATGTGGAAGATTTCACTGTCTAGTGTTGGAATGTTGCTTCAGGAATATGATTACAGAAATGAGGGGAAAAAGTTGGGATCCATGATGGTGATCTAGGGAGGGCATAAATCAAATAGTGGAATAGAGAGATGACCAGCGAGGTCTATGGAGGTGGGCTTCAATTGAAATAAGTCATCCACCTCCTTTTTGGTCTCGCTCTTGGTTAGAGCGTGTGTTATCAAATTTGTTCTCACTACTCCATATATATTCTACTTACCTATAAGTTTAGAAAAATGGTAATGTTGGATATAAAAGTAAACATATTAGTGAACAAGTAAACCCGGAGGTCTAGAGATCAAATCTGAGCTCCCCTCAATATCGGATGTATGGGTTAGGGGCTTACCTATGCATCACATGGGACCAGTCTGAGTCTGGGCCAGGATACCCAAGTTTACCAGAAAAAATCAAGTAGTCAGATTCTTGCATGAAACTAGGCATCATCATCTTCAATCCTACAATGGTTTCTACCTTAGTGAAGAGTTCTCAAACTCCAACTCCAAGGGTTCTCGCCAAAAGAAAGGAAAATAAATTACAACGAAAATAGAGGAATAGAACACAAAAAAATTCATTAATGGACATGAAAGAAAATTTTTTGTCGGATGTATGAGGAAAGGGTTAACAATTTTCACTTGATTAGGTGAAATGCCGATGTCCTTTGTTGCTATCTTGATGGGTGTACCAAATAAGGAAAGCACTAGACCATTTGCTGTATATAATGAAAACTAAAGAGAAGAACATGATACATTCATTTAATGGACATGACAAAGAAGTTTGGTTGTATAAAAGGAAATGGATAGAAATTTTTCTCTTGATTCAAGGAATACTATAGCAAGCATAGATACACACCTAGGGATCAAAAGATGTTTAAAAAACTAAAGAACATAAGAGATGCTTTTTAAATGATGAAGGAAAGACATTTAGTATTTCACAAATTAACATATCAATTATAAAACTGTTTAATACATCCCAATGCTCAAAATAAAGAAAGAAACTCAACTGAATATGCACACTAGCAAGTATATGTACGTAGTATATAGGGATATACTTCATAAGAAAAGATGTTGTGTCAGTTCCATATATTTAAGTTGCAGGAGGTTCAAAGTCGTCTCTGTACTTAGCATATAGAATACATAATGGAAGCAGCAGGGAATTGCCTTTGCGCGGGCTTTAAATTTGAAAAACTGAAGTGATTTTTAAAAAGTGAAGCTTTTCATTTTGTTCATGAAAAATTACAATTCTTATATGATACTAAATTCATAGCCTGATAATATAAGGATTGAAGTCCAATCCTAACACATGCTAAGAATCATCAGAATATTCAAGCAAAGGACAAATACTTATGTAAGGATGTATTAGTTTGAATGTTCCAAATTCAGGGTAAATTTTGTACTCTTTCAAATTTGTTTTGTTAAATTACTCACTCGTCTAAGTTTTAGCGAATTACCTCTAGATTGGTAATTCACAGCATATTTTCAGGTAAATTCATCATCTTCTTTTCTAGCTAGGCTCCACCTAAGAAGGACAACATGCCAAACAAAGGACCACGAATAGTCCAAGGTTCAATATTCACAGAATATGGTGTGTGCATGATCATCCAGATGCTCTTAAGAAACAAAGAGATTTCTTTTCTGTAGAGATCTTAAGAATGCAAGGTCTAGGAATTTCTGTAACAACAATTATTATTAGGAACCAAATCCTTTACCATTACAACATTTAAGACTTTATGTTTAATTCACTTGTTGGTCATAGTTTGCTAAAATTTGAGATGCTGAACCTACACATACCTAAGATTTCTTTCACGGGCTCACTTGTTGACTCTAGTATTCCGCTCTTGTTTTATAGGTAAATTTATCTTTAATCTTTTTCTAGTTTTATTTAAATAGTTATCTTATTACCTTCCAAAAAAAAACAAATCCTTTACCATTACAACAAAATTCTCGGAGGAGTCCAGTTACACCGCTGAGGTCATCATGTATTCCTTTTGACACCCCTTAACTGTGGTTAAGATTCACCCACCCCTAGGGTTCACCAAGCTATCCTTGGTTTTTAGAACCACGGTTAACAGAGACCAGCAGGGGTGAAATGACTTTAAGGGCAGTGAGTCCAACACATTCCTCGGGCCTTCTTACCGATAAATACTAACATTATTGTGCCATATTTGTGAACACCCCATTTTTACACCCCTAAAACCCTTTTCTTAATTTAATTTAATTTAATTTTGTTTTGTGAGCCTGAGTGTTGAGAGAGAGAGAGAACTCACCCAAAACTCAATGTACCAAGCCTTAGCCTTCAAGTCATGACCCATTCTTCAAGTGTTCAAAACCCTAAATCTAAGTCCATTACCCTCACAGTCCATAAACCCCAAAGCCTTTAGTTAAATCCATGCTGTAAAGCCTATGTATTCAAGCCCACAATCTTTAAGCCAAGCCAGCCCATCACTGTTGCCTATATAAGGAATGAGATAGGGTTTAAAAAAACCCAAAGCTCATTCGGTTGAGAGCCAACCCCTTTTCTCTCCCGATCTCTTCTCTCCTTTTCTGTCTTTTTCTTTCTTTGGTGAAGACTGTAAAGAGCCAAGAGCATCCCCCTCAAGCTCCGGCGACTTCCATCCCTTCCGGCGAATCCCAGCTCCACTACTCTCTCGAGCTCTCTCCTATCTCCTTCTCTCGCCGGCGAGGGATCCAATCAGCAGCAACAACAACTCTCCATCTCCTTCAAAGTCTGCCACGCTCTCATCGCCGACGATAGTGGCTCAGTTCCGGCCAGATCCAGCACCTCCTGATCTCTTCTCTCTTAGTGCGACATCCCTCTCTAATCCAATGCTCTCCTCTATCTCCGGCGAGCTTCATCATGCCGGTGGCAGCTCGATCTTCTTCAATTTCAAACCACCAACTTCACCGGCGTCATCACCATCTCTCGATCCATATCATCACCTTCGTCTAATTCCGGCCAGCAATTCTCAGATCTGGTGACTTAAATCCGGCTAACCCTTCCAGTTCCGGTCACCTTCTCCGACGAGACCAAAGCTCTGGTGAAGCACAGATCTACGACGATCGATCCCCACCACATCGTCTCTACGATCGCACCTATGCAACTTCATTCCCTGGTTCACCGGCGGCAGCAGTAGCAATTTCGCGCCAACCATGGTCAAGTATGTTTCTTCCCCTTCGATCTAATTCTTGTATATTTTCCGTTGTGGTTTGTTTTCTGGGATCCGACAGTGGGCGGAATCCCCTTTATTTAATTCTTTAATGAGATTTGAAGATAAAAGAAGATCAAGCATGGGCTAATTACTTTAAATCAGAAACTAATAGGATTTTTCTGTGCAAATTTGAGATGAGATCTTAATAACAAGGTGGATCGGACCGTTCATTTTAAATCTAGAGGGCTGGCCGGAACTTGGATCATTTATTTTATTTTAGTCTATTTGTGTCTCTCCATGATCTGTTTTGATTCCTAGAAATTAAATTTGTTTTCTAAAATTGAGAAAAACAAGATCACTTGTTCTGCTTTCTTGAAAATGTGAGTGTGGACTGTTTAAAACCTGAGAGTATTGTTTCCAAACCATGTTTTAAATTTGGAGTTTTGTTTACAGCAGAACCTGTTTGAGGTCAGGGTTAGCTATTGAGGCAGATTCGGCAATGATAGTGGTTCACCCGCTTATTTGTTTCTCTTTAATTTCATTTAGCTCGGCCTTAGGGTCATGGTTTCAGTATTTGTTAAGATTTAAACCCTCTTTCTCCCATGTTTGGACTAGACTTGACCCCAGATTTTACTATTAGGCCAAAGTTAGTTGATTTTATTTATCACAGGTCAATTAACTTTGGCAAAATAGTTTGAGAATTGGCAAAGCCCGATCTTCATTTAACTTTCAAGTGCATCATTGTAATGTAATTTAACCCTTTAATTAGGCCTTAGAATGATAGTGGACCAAAGCCAATTGACCATTAGTGGTCAATGGGCCTTGGCCCATTAGCTTTCTCTTTGAGTCTCATTTCTTTTGTATTTCATGCCATGTATGTATGTATTATTCCATGTGTGCCATAGGCTTAGGTCTTATTTTCCTTTTTGCCTACCTTGGGCATTTAGGTTAGTTCTTGACTAGTTAAACTTGCCAAAATTAAAAAAATACAAAAAAAATCAAAAAATACAAAATAAAAAAAACATTCAAAAAACCCATAAAATTCAAAAAGGACCTACCCTAATAAATGAACGCCCCCTAGAGCTCCCCCACGAGCACCTAGCTACGCAACCATCTCTCGGGATGAGATTCATAAATCTCAATTCCGCATCCCCCAACTCAAACACGAGTTGGAAGTGACCACACTCCGAAACGAGTATAAAAACAGTCACCACCCCGAACTACTATGAGGGTCTGATTCCGACTAACCGGATAAGTAGACAGCCCAAAACCAGGGTTCGACCCCAACAAAAGACCCCATATTGATTTGTATTTGATTAGCAAAATAAATAGTTGTTTAGGAAATTTTAAGTGATTTTAAATGTTTGGCTTAGACTTAATGAGTAGGTTACCATCATCAGATGGAGGTCCTGGGGTGCCTAACCCCTTCCCCAGGACCTAAATGGATCTCTTACCTAGACTACTCTGGACCGTAGACCCCTTATTTTGGATTTATCTTGGGATCCTACTTCCCCTAAGTAGGTGACGACTCTTAGAATAAATTTAGCGTTATTCCTCTACTCTCGGACCTTATCTCGACACTTATAGTTAAGAGAGGAGGAAATGCGGTAAATTTAGGTGTTCACAATATTTTTACTGAATACAATTGCTGTTTCTTATCGATATATATATTGGATGCATTTCAAGGTACACTGTTACAATTAAATTATTTGTAGCTGAAACTTAATTCTCAATTAAATTATTTGTTGCTGCCACAGAATTAGAAGATACCTGTTTTATTATTACTCTGGTTTACTGTCACAGAATCACATATTACTTCAAGTAACACATAACCCAATTATGTTCTCCAAGAATGATTTTCTTACCGAATGGTTTAAGGATCACCCAAATCAAGATAGTGACACATATAATGTCAAAGTTCAATGTCTGTTTATCATCCGTTCTCTCAGAATCTGAGGCACTCACTTGCTCTATGAGGAAAAACTTAAGGTCTTCCAAAACAGCTGAATTGCCAATACTTTGAGTCATCAAATATTTGGAAGCTAAAAAAGACTAATGAAGTTTACTAAATTTACAAGCCTCATACATAGAAGAAAGAAAATCTATTGTTTGTGGATGTTGAATTTTCATTAAGACTTTATGTTTAATTCACTTGTTGGTCATAGTTTGCTACAATTTGAGATGCTGAACCTACACATACCTAAGATTTCTTTCATGGGCTCACTTGTTGACTCTAGTATTCCGTTCTTGTTTTATAGGTAAATTTATCTTTAATCTTTTTCTAGTTTTATTTAAATAGTTATCTTATTTGAAGAAACAAGTCAAAGATCGGGCTCCTCTGCTCGAATGGGATGTCGGATCTTGCTTGGGCTTTAACCCAAGCAAGACACGTCACCCAAGACAGATCCAACTGCCCAGCTTTAATACGAGGGTTTAATGCTTTAAGGGGTCAAAAAATTGAGTGCCAAAAAACCCGATTCTCTCTCTTTCTTGTCCCTCTCTTACAAAACTCAAGCAAACCAGAGAGGAAAACCCTCCAGCCCAGAGAGGCAGAGACCATTCCGGCGACCCCATTCCGGGGACCCCGATTCCGTCGAGGGGCTGAGTTCTTATCGTCTGGAAATGGCGTTCTCAGCTTTCTGTTTCCCAGGATTAACAAGGAATTGAGAGGTTCATGAACTTAATCTGCTTCTATTTCATACATATTTTCTTTTGTTGCTATGATTTTCCATTTCCATTTATTTTTTTAATTTATTATTAATGATGTAGCAAGGGGGTGTTTGGATAATGATCTCTCTTCATTTCTGTTTCTAGGTGGGGTACAACTTACAGATACATTTCCTCATTAGGGTGGTTTTTCATGTTGGGTATCTTGTAGGGCCTTTGAAAGTAGAAAAATCCCCATACCCAACTCTTATTTCCGACTTTTACTTGCTGCATTTGATGTGAAATGCAGAAATTTGTTTCACTGGGGGGGGGGGGGGGGGGGTCTGGTTTTATGTGGTTGGGATTGTAAAGGGTTGTGTGTTCTTCATTTTGAGATCTGGGTTGTGAGGATTTCTTGAGCATTTTCAGGTTTTATGGCTTTGGTTGTTGCCTTGGGGATATTCTTGTGTTTGAATCTAATCTCCAGAGAGGAAATGACACCCAGTTTAGATTTTTCTGATTGGTGGGCAAAGGAGACAAGGAAGGGAACTCCTGTTGCAGTGACCATGACACAATCCCAACTACTCTGTTACTTGAAGTTGACTATGGCTTTTGTTCTTGAGCAAATGAAGAAGGCTGTCAAGAATGGTGGGAAGCGGAGACTCAATTTCCAGCACGATCCTTCGAGCTACGTTCTCAATTTTGATGATGGCTGCTATGACTTGAGAGAGAACAGCAATGCATCCCAACAGACTCAATCTATGGACTGTCCTGCAACAAAGAACTCTAAATGGGTTTATGTTCTCTGGGTGAAATCATACTAGAATTAGATAAACATAGCTTTTGTTCTTTCTATGTAGACTCAGTCAGTTGGACTGATTTTAAGGGGCATTGTTAATTTGTTATGTACTTTGCTTATGAGTTGATGGAAAATAAAGGAGTTTCCATGTTCTAGGACTGGCCAGTTTGATGATTGTTACTTTCACTTAGATTGTAATCTTCTTACCTTGCTAGAATTTTGAAGGTAGTGCATGTTTGTCATAGATATTTCTTCTATTTGGAGTGTGAGTGTTAGGGGACCATATTACTTTTTTATTTTCATGTAGAGTGGCTCAGTTTGTTCATTTTACTTCAGCCTGTGCTAGTTCTTATGTCTGTCTAATTGTTGAATTCGCAAAGGACTTGGACTGGCCAGTCTGATGATTGTTACTTTCACTTAGATTGTAATCTTCTTACCTTGCTAGAATATTGAAGGCAGTGCATGTTTGTCATAGATATTTCTTCTATTTGGAGTGTGGGAGTTAGGGGACCATAGTACTTTTTTATTTTCATGTAGAGTGGCTCAGTTTGTTCATTTTACTTCAGCCTGTGCTAGTTCTTATGTCTGTCTAATTGTTTGAATTCGCAGAGGACTAGGTTGTTTCTTATATATTAGGAAAAAAATGGGTCAGATTTTGATGTTGGGGACCTGACATATTGTAACCACGAGTTTTAAGAAGAAATTCTCTCAACTTCTTTATCCTCTATGCAAAGTGTTGCAACTTCAAGTACCAGTCATTTGGCAATATCCGTGTTCTTCTTCATTGAGTAAATTTGCAATACTAACTTAAAGTGCTAGGCTTTGCAAGCCATAGTCAATTTCTTCAATGGAACTAAATCACATGTTAATGCCAATTATGGTTATGGCATTGCTTGGAGCCATTAAGAAAATGTGTTTCTTTGGGCAAGGATTGGCTATGGAGAGTGAGAAGTTGCCCACTTGAATGGTTTGCATTATTTCCATAACCATAATTGGCAGATTCCACAAACTTCCGAGTTCCAGTCACATGGTTGGTTTCACATGTTTCTGTTATGCAATAACTTCAAACTTCAGCATTTTTACGAAATTATTAAGGACCTGAAACCTACAAACAGGAATCCTGCCACCCCAAGATATCAACTAGAAACCTGGAATGTTCACCAGGAAACTTGATGATTCCCTTGAATAATAGATGAATTTTATTCACAAAAAAGAAGCATGATACAGAAAGCTGATGACTGAAAGGATCAGCCACCCAAAAAAAAACTCTATGGAAACTAGAATATCCCAAGTATGGTGCGTGGGTTGTCCTTTTAATCCCAGCTCAACGACTTCTATATTGTCCAGGAAACTAGATCATTTCCCTGGAAACTAGAATATTTCAACCAGAGATTGCTCCTGTTGTTGCTTGTATAGACAAATTCACCTCCTATCCTGATATACTGGAGCTTTTATCTGGAAAATGAAATGCCGGAGTTATTACAAGTAAGTGATTTTTTCATCTGCTTCCTTCGGTTACGTTCCACTGCGATATGAGTCATCCTTTGGCTCTCAACCTCCTCACTAGTCTTGACAGATCTCGACCTCTTACGCCGGTTCTTTGCTTCTGTGGCCGGGCACTTCTAAAGGCTTCCTTCAAGATAATGGAGCTGCACCGAGGTGTTCTTGGACATTCTAGCTTCTTCATCCTCTCCTTCCTCCTCCTCAACCACTATCGCCTTACTTTCAATACTCACTCCTTTAAATTTCTCTTCATTATCTGTAGTTGCCGGAGGAAACATGAGAGTTTGATTCTGCAACTTATCACCTAACACTGGGAACTTAAGGAGGTACACTGGATCGACCCCATTTTCTTTCTCCAAAGTATTGTCCTGGTTTAAGGCCAACTTTGGCCCGAAATCTGTGAATTCCAGCACTTCGGGGAAGCTCAATCTGTCAAGAGAAGTGGAGCCACAGAAACCAGAAGGTGGTTGTTGTGGTGGGGGGTTGTTCAGCATGTAATCCACAATTCCAGTGTTATTATTGCCAGAATTTTCTTCAATCCCTGGCTTCATGAACTGATGTTCATGGTCTAGAGAGTAATACATCCCTGTATAACTCGGCAGCAGGCCTGCCTGCAACATTAATTCAAGCTCTGAGTAAAACAGCATGGACATGAAGAAATCAATCAGAAATAGCAATAAACAGTAAAGATGAAAGATTGAGAGCTAATTGTACCGAGTAGTTTTCTTCTTCTTTCTCCATCACTATATATAGGATAGTTTCAGAGAACTCACGATATGTAAAGACAAATCTCTTATGAAGTTACTTAACTTGGGACCCCACCGGGAAACGGTAACTAACAGATGAATTTACCGGTGGTAAATTCACAGATTTCAAAATATAGGACAATTCGGATCGAATTCACTTTATAAAATTGAGGTTGATATATGAATCTAACCAAAACAACACTTAGTGGCTATGTAAATAGATTAAATCACTTGCTTCCAAAGCAAAAAAAATCACTTACTTATAGCAAAAACCTAACACAATCACTTGCTTATTGCAATGCATAACTCAAAGAAATGCAATTGTAACCAATCATTCCCCTGAAGTCCATTTTAAACCTCCAAGGCATCCATGGAGACTAAAAGTATACACAATGAAACACCTAGCCATTACCAGGAAACTAAAATTCTTCTTTCTCCCATCTAATTTTTCTGCTATTCAATTCTGTTTTTGATCCTGTTTTGGAAATTAAAATTCAAACTTTTAATTTCCTGCATTGGGAAACCCCTATCACCTAGCCGTCACCAAGACACTTTTACTACACTGGTGTAAAATTGAATGACGGAAAGGCAGACCATTAACTAAAATGGTCTGACAAAGGAAAGTTTAAGGACTCAAACTAAACAGAATAAGGAAAATGAAATGCATAATACGAACTGATATAAACATCTCAAAACACAAAAAGAAAATTCTATATAAATAAAATAAAGAACTAATAATCACTATACTCCTGCTTGGTTGCCGAGAAAATCAGTGAAAACATAGGAAAAAATATAGAAGAAAACGCAACCAAGGATTGCTGATTTCACCTATTTTCTCGGGGCTGCTTTTGGCGAATGGAAATGTGGGGTGGCGCCATGCTTCATGGTGCCACAATATACTACTTCCCAACAAACTTTCCAAAGGCCTGATTCCAACTACCGATGTCAGACAAGTTTACAATACTCTAAATACATGTTCCTAGACATGGTTTACAACCACATATCAGGCCTCAAGTTAACAAGTATTCCTAAAACTGAAAAAGGTTTGTGAATAAAACCAACCACTAATTACTTGAAAGGACGCACAAAGAGAAGCCCCATGTATGTTTTTCGGGTTTTCAGGCTAATTACATAGTGAATCCTCAATCCTGGTTAAACACATATGCAGTGAATGATCAAATTTGACTTCAGAAACATAACTTAAAAACCCATAGGAGGTGGCGGGATAGGAAATATCGGGGCAACACCCTACCAAACTACCAAGGGGAAGGGGAAATTGCAGTAGGTTTCTATTAAATCCGATTTCGGTATTTTCGGCTCCCTCATCGATAAGATAAGCTATAACAACACTCGAGCTTTTACATAGAAGGAGATCACCTCCTCCCTGGACCCCATTACTGTCACACCACAATACACCTTGGAACCCAAGCTGATCCATCTATTGGGCTTTAAATGTTTGATTCTCTCTTCAAATGATGACTTCAAGGAAAGTTAAAGCTCCCCTTTGGATCACTTGAGAAGTGACAGGTACACCTCAATAGCTGATTACTTCTAACATAGTCAGGAGCACTAGAATTAGACAAATAGACTTTTGTGAGCTAAAATCATGTAAATCCATGAGAACAGAGTATGATATATAGTGCTCAGAATGCAACAACGAGAGGGGTGGGTTTAAGATTGATTTTTGAAGTGACTTCTTCAAACAAGAACTACGAACTGAACTGAAATCAAACAAATCCAATCGCAACTAATGTACTGAAAAATTCAGAGAAAAAAATAAAGAGATTAAACAAGCTTTATTAAGTTCAGAGTACAAAAAACAAGTCCAGAATCAATGCCGAAGAACAAAAAAAAATTCAACAACAAAATGAATGAGAACTCGGACTCCAAAGCGATCAATGTTGAGAGTCACCACCAACTCTCTAGAACTTTCTCTCTTCCTTCCAAGTGTCTCTCTTTCTCTAGAGTCTTCTCTCTAGATTACTCTCTCTAGAATATTCTCTCATAGGTTCTCCATTCATCTCTCTAGAATATTCTATCTCTAGAATTCTCCCTAAGCTTATCTCTATCTCTAGAAAAAGAGGTAGTAGTAGTCTCTAGATGTTTCCTAACAAAGGAGGTGAGGAGAATGTTCTAGAAATCTAGAACATTCACATGCCTACTATAAATAGAGGGTAGGGTCCCCTTATTTGTGCATAGAAGAAACACAAGCTCTTCTAAGTGTGTGAGGTCTAGTGATAGTGAGTGTGTGTTCTTGTGTAAGGATAAGAGTGAGTGCATCTCTTGAGTGTTAGTGTTCCTTGAGTGTCCCTTAAGTGTTGTATATTTTCAACTAGTGCATCAATAAAAGCTTCTTTATTTGAGTTTCCGCTGCTTCTATACTCAACAATTTGGTATCAGAGCCAAGTTGTCGGAGGCCGGTGTTCGAGCGTTGCGAAGGAGAAATCTTGTTCGTGCATAGTCCGGGACTGTGAAGTCGATTGATCTGGGATCAAGCTTACTTGGTGGAGTACGTGAAGACATACCAAGTCACGATGGCGGATTTGGCGAGCGCAACCGGTGGGATCAAGAAGCTTAACAACCAAAATTACAGCAACTGGAAGTTCTGTATAGAGTCGTACCTACAAGGACAGGATTTGTGGGAGGTCGTTAATGGTAGCGATACTAATCCACCTCCTCAAGAGAATGCCGATGCACTAAGGCGCTGGAAAATTAAGGCCGGGAAGGCTATGTTCGTGCTTAAAACAACTATTGAAGAGGAGTTGTTTGAGCACATCAGGGATGCAGTCACACCAAAAGGAGCTTAGGACGCTTTTGCAGCCCTCTTCTCAAGGAAGAATGATGCAAGGCTACAACAACTGGAGAATGAGCTCATGTCAACCTCACAAGGAGAAATGACGATCAACCAATACTTTATGAAGGTAAAATCTCTTTGCCGTGAAATTTCACAATTGGATTCGAAAGCTAATATTAATGAAGATAGGATGAGAAGAATCATCATCCATGGCCTGAGACCCGAGTATAGTTGGTTCATCACGGCGATTCGTGGTTGGCCAACTCAGCCAACATCTTAGACTTACAAAATCTATTGGTTGATCAAGAAACTCTAGCAAAACAAATGACTGGAGTTTCATTAAAGAATGAGGAGGAGGCCCTCTTTAGTAGTAGAAGAAGAGATAGGCCAAGAGGGCAGGCAAGACCCAAGAAAGAAGAAGGTAGATCAAGGAGGCTGTAGGAGAGGAGCTCTCAGACAGGGGGAGCTCAACATGGCCGAGATAGAGACACACGACAGTCTAAACGGCGTAATGATGAATGCTACAACTGTGGCAAGAGATGTCACTTCGCTCGAGATTGCTGGGCAAAGAAAAAGGTAACAGAAGGCAACTTGGTGACATCCAGCAATCACCAAAGTGGGAGCAGTAGTGAGGAAGAGTGGGATGCTGAAGTATCCTTCGCCGTGACTGAGCAAGTCAAAGAAATCTGCTCAGAAGATGAGATTGTCTTCGATGAGAAGAAAATAGATGATCAATCTGATGTGGTCACAACTGAAATAGCAACAAGTTCTTTGTGACGGAAGCAGAAGACATGGCACTTGCTGCAATACAAAATCATGGAGCAATCGACTACAACGAAGATTGGATCGTTGACTCTGGATGCTCCAATCACATGATTGGCAATAAGGATAAATTGCTCAGTGTGTCTGAGTATAAAGGTGACTGAGTAGTGGTAACGGCCAACCACTCAAGGATGCCAATCACCCACATTGGCAAGACCGTGATCGTGCCTCGCTTTAGTTCCCATCAAGGTCAGTTTACAGAAATGTTGGGTGCACCAGGTGGTTTCAGCTCTCATGAGGCATGCAATAGCTATAATGATGATCCTGTAAAAAGCTCTGGTAAGGTTGCTTCAGAAGATCTTTTTTATGACAACTATGATTCAGATTTTTCTCTAGATGATCCTGGTCACGTAGATGGGATAGAAAGGGCGAGCGAGCTCAACGTAGCTTATGATTCTGAATATGAGGACAAAGAGTTCAAGGAGTCAGTTGTACATAGCTGGGAAGAATATGCAGTTGAGGATGCAGAAGTTGAGCAGGTGGACTACGGATTAGACAACATAGACACATATGGATTCGATGTTGCTGATTACTCAGTTGCCATGGCAGTACAAGTTGAGGAGGGAGCAGAATGCAAAAAGGAGAGATATGTTCATGCGGATCTTTTTGGTTATGAAGGTGACCAAAGAATAGAGACTATACGAAAAACTAGTTGTGGCTTATCAATGACAAGCGTTATGGAAGCAGGATCAGGTAAAAGAAGGGCAATGAAGATTGTGCAAACACACGTGAGGTTGCCGTTTGCAAGAAAAGATGACATTGAGAAGTTGATGGAGCCAACTCGAGAAGAAGAATTAAAATTCAGTCAACAAATTCACCTACTAGGTAATAAGGAATTAAGTAGAGAAGATCAATCTGCAGAAATACAACCCAATCCGCCAAGGCCACCAGACAAGTCTGTATATCCATGGAGAACCGGTGTACATCACAAAACACCGGAAGAACTTCGACCAAGTCAACATGAAGACACTGAAGAAGATTCAAGTGCACAACTTCGCAGGACTACCAGGCAGAGACAGCCAAATCCGAAGTATGCAAACGTTGCCCTTGTTAAAGAAGAGTTGGTGTTGAGGGGGAGTGTTGAGAGTCACCACCAACTCTCTAGAACTTTCTCTCTTCCTTCCAAGTGTCTCTCTTTCTCTAGAGTCTTCTCTCTAGATTACTCTCTCTAGAATATTCTCTCATAGGTTCTCCATTCATCTCTTTAGAATATTCTATCTCTAGAATTCTCCCTAAGCTTATCTCTATCTCTAGAAAAAGAGGTAGTAGTAGTCTCTAGATGTTTCCTAAGAAAGGAGGTGAGGAGATTGTTCTAGAAATCTAGAACATTCACATGCCTACTATAAATAGAGGGTAGGGTCCCTTATTTGTGCATAGAAGAAACACAAGCTCTTCTAAGTGTGTGAGGTCTAGTGATAGTGAGTGTGTGTTCTTGTGTAAGGATAAGAGTGAGTGCATCTCTTGAGTGTTAGTGTTCCTTGAGTGTCCCTTAAGTGTTGTATATTTTCAACTAGTGCATCAATAAAAGCTTCTTTATTTGAGTTTCCGCTGCTTCTATACTCAACAATCAAAAGCAACATAGAAACCAGATTTTATAGTAGTTTCTATTAAGTTTAGGGCACATGCCGTGACTGATCAAATTTTTATCGGGTTCAATAGAAACTAGATTTTATAGTTTATTATATAAATAAATTTTAAAAAAAAAAAACTTACCATGAAATCACATAAAACAAGAGGCTCATAAAAATCGTAGATGAACAATCAGATCCTAAATCAACATAAAATCTAAAATATCAATATAAACCCCTAAAACGAAATAGAAATCGAACTCACCATTCCCTTGCTTTATGTGTTTTCTAGTTTCTTCTAGGGAAACCGGCCTCCTTGGAGTTACATCGAGGGTAACAAACCTCCTTGAGATAAAACCTCCTCTTGATTTAATTCATTGGTTGCATTTACAGACCCTATTCACAAGGGCATTCACTCCTACCCATGTTTCCCACTTGCCACTTCCTACTTAAAAAGGAAAACTAAATAACTATAAGCAACTAACAGAACCGAAAGACTACGTGCAGAGTTAAGCACGTAACATTCCTCTCCCCTATCATAAACCTTGCCCTCAAGGTTTAAGCCAGGAAATTGATTCTGTACTTGGTAGAAAAACTCCCTTGTAGCATATTCTTCATCATATGTTTGTGATTGCACAAGAACTTCTGTAGCAGCATGGCTATCCTTCCTTCTTATCTGATGGTGGATGATCATGTGAGATGTTGGCTTGATATTCCCTTCACTACCCGTGATAAGCAATGTGGATTGGACTTGGACTTTGTCTCCCAACTTCTTCTTTAAGCACGATGCATGAAACATGTGATGTATCTTTGCATCATATGGTAACACACGATGTTCTTGATCATCTTTCTTCAGATTTTCAATCCAAGTAGCAATGGATATTGCCGTTCGAGTTTGGTTTGTTTGGTCAGAATCTAATATGGGCGTGTCAAGAGTTCGATAAATGGAGCGATCTACAAAGCCTTCTGCCTTTTCTTTTCTTTGGCTGCTGGAAAGATCTGCAATTTTGGAATCCATGATCGTGACATTTTGAATTAATTCGTGTAGCAGCTTACCGTTATTTTTGGTTGTCTACTCCAATACTCGCATCATCTTTCATCTTTTCATTTCAAGTTTGTTGATTCTAGTTCCTTGTATCATCATGGAACCACTCTGATATCAGTATAACGTGCTTTCTAGTTTCTTCAAGGAAACAGGCCCTTGAAAGGCCAGGGCGGCTTTGGCTTGTCTCTGGTGAAGCCAAAAAGAGCTCTTGGGCATCCATACATTGTGCGACTGTTGGCGTCAAAATGGGGAGAAGTCATTCCATTTTCTCCCCCATAATTTTGACTTCTCCTCATTTGATATATCTCACCCTTATTCACACATACTGATCACCACATCTCTTATAATGTATGGAGAAGTGGAAATCACGGGCCCATGATTTTGACTTCTTCACCACTTGTCACCTAGTCTATGGACCCCCGAGACAAGCCCTTTCTGGCTTCGCCAGAGACAAGCCAAGGCCAGGGTGGAGCTAGGCCCAACTCTTATAAGGCCGTAGGGCTAGGGCTAACCCCGGTCCTAGCCCTTTGACAGTCCTACCTACCGCAAAGATCTTACAAGTTACCGGACTCAGTCCAAATTACAAGTGGAATTTTACATAACCTAAATCAACCATAAGAAGACTTTGAAATTCTTGACGGCGACAGCAAAGCCTTCTTTAACTCCAGTAAACAACTTTAACCATAGAGTTAATATATTTTTAATATTTGTTTCTAAGAATCAAGCATTAGATTGGTAAATCCTAAGTGTGAGTGGATCTTAACCATAGTTAAGGGAGTCAAATCCTCTACGGTGATAACTGGATTTGGCAAATCCGGTTATCACCCCTAGAGGTCGCCACGTGTCTCCTTTGACACCCCTTAACCATGGATAAGGTTCACCCACCCCTAGGGTTCATTCACCTATTTTTGGTTTTTTTATTTTAAATATTAATTATTTTTAAAAATTAAAAAAACTGTTTTTAAAGTTTTTTTTGATATTAAAAACAGTTTTTTAATTTTTAAAAAATAATTAATATTTAACTTTAAAAACAGTTTTTTTAATTTTTAAAAAATAATTAATATTTAAAAAAACAAACCAAAAAAAGGTGGATGAACCCTAGGGGTGGGTGAACCTTACCCACGGTTAAGGGGTGTCAAAGGAGACACGTGGTGACCTCTAGGGGTGATAACCGGATTTGGCAAATCGGGTTATCACCGTAGATGATTTGGTTCCTAGTTAAGGGGTATTAAAAAAGGCAAGTGTTGCCGTGTGGGACGTAACCGAAGTCCTAACTGTAGAGAATTTCACGTCCACATAAGAAATATTTAATTTAATTAAAATGTAATATCTAAATTTTCTGAGGAGACGTGCTGTAGGGGAAAGCCAATTGGGCTACAACAGGGTGTGTTCTTTCTTTCTTGGTTTTATGAGAGTTGCTATATATGCTTTCGGACTCCCTCGCACTCTCTCTCTCTCTATATGGTAATAGCAAGGGAGATGAAAAGGAGAAGAGAGCAGCATATGATGATAGAGGAGGAGGAGAGAAGGGAATGGTCAGATATTCCAGTTGATGTTTTGGTAGAGATAGTGGGACATCTATTGTTCCTGGATCACCTCTCCTTCCGTTGCGTCTGTAAGGCCTGGCGATCTGCTTCCCTTCAATCCCCACCACAAAATCATCCAAAATCCCAACCCCACTGGCTCATGTCCTTCTCAAAGAAATCTAGTACCTGGGAGTTTGGGGACCCCTCCACCGGTCGTCTCTACTCGCTGGACCTCCCGGAGTTGACCGGAATCGGAAAAACCAAGTGCTTCCTCTCCACACATGGTTGGCTCTTGCTATCCCATATTACACAATCTTCTATTTTCTTCTTCAATCCATTCTCTCGCGCGCGGATTGACCTCCCTTGGAGTAAGGCAGTCACCGACCGTGTGTTCTATTACCCCAAAAGGAAGCCAGTCTTTGCTGTATCGGCTCCTCCAACATCTCCAGATTGCACTGTATTTGCCCTTGCTTATGTTGATCGATACACTTTCCAGATCAGTACTTGTCGCCGCGGAGAAGATGCCTGTGTTGGGATTCAAGAATAATAATGTTAAAACAAAAACAAGATTATTCAAATCCTGGATCTAGACCATGCAATCAACTTTTCTAGATTTCATAATCAAAAGCAAACAAGGATTGAAACAGTTAATCTCATACCTTTCGCTGGAATTTCCCTATTCCCTTCACGGTGTGATGCTGTGTTTCTCGGCGCTTGAGAGGGATGAGAGAGTCTTCTCTTTTCTCCTTAGGTCTGATTCAATGGGGCTTCCAATTGACGTAAGAGAAAAGAGGGACCCCCTCTTTGCTTTATATACCCTTGGAACCCTACCCATCATAAGATCCAAAGGTTAAGAGGGATCACACCAAAGATCTAACGGTCGCCAACCCTGACCATGTTGTTAGCTTTAATAACACTTAAAGAGTCCCTGTTTGATCACATCTCTTTAGTGGGACCCATTATCCTTAGCATTCTCTATTGACAGCAATATAATCCGAGTTTTGAAAACTAAGGATTGCGCCAGACCACATGGGTTTTTATTTAATAAGAAAAACCCTAACAATCTCCCACTTGGTCCAAGCAATCCTTAAATAAAATAAAATGACTCTTCGGATTGAACAACCTTAAAAACATGAGTGGCCACTCTTTTAATTTTGAAAAACATTGCTGTCGAGAATTAAGTGTTCTTTAACTGTCACTTTGATTCAAAAGCACCACTAACGGTGATCATGGAAGCATTTAGCATCTACTAGTGTTCATTTACTATGATACAAGCCACTCCATGGTCAAACAGCTAGTAATACTAATGTTTCAGAGCGGTTCTTTATGGTGGCAAGGTATGGTGTGATATGGACTGTACACAACCTTATGTGATCAAAATGTATACGTCCAAAAATTGTCCACGGTACATGCATTTAAGCATATGCATGTCATTCCGATACTTTACGGCAACCGCCATGTGAAGTCCATCACCTTGTATCCAGAATGAAGGCCTCAAACATGGTGCCCAACCATGTTCAGCCCAAGCAACTTGAGAGCTTTGTGCGAGGCTCTCGGGCAAACCTGACATCAATGACATCCGTCATGTGAAGTCCATCACTTGATGTCTTTACCTTTTGCACGTGCATTCAAAACATAATATAATCAAATGATGCATCAATTATTTAATTTGCATAACCATAACATATCAATATCTGAGAGTGTAAAACAATGACATGTATATCATATAAATGTCTAGAATATAAAACAATAAACAATACTCCCACTAAATAAAAGAATCAAACGATTCTAAAAGGTTCCATAATAGTGACAAGTTCTTTAAAAAATTTCTGGTGGAGAGTTCTTTACTTAATGGGTTCACAATCCAAACATGCAACAACACAAAATCTGATGAGGATTTCAAACTATCTTGAAATCAAGCAAAATCAGAGTCTGAATAACTTTTAAATTTCTAGTTCGATATATTTCTTGTAAACTAAACTGAAATCCTATGAGATAACTCCAAACGTCTAGAAATATGATCTCTGGTAAACTTGATATCCAAAATATAACTTAAAAACCTGCTCCCACTGACCTTAACATATGTCTGATGTTAACAAACATATAACAAGAATGATATAAAATACAAGTCCAAGTTTAGCTAATAAAGATCATCTACTAATATATTACTACCAACTATCTGAAAAATATGTCTGATGGAGAGTGTACTCCCCTTAAGGATAAAATTAAATTATATCCATTCCAAATAAATAATATCTCGCCTAAACAACGGCACAATGAAAATAACATCTAATACTAATCAGCAAGTTCCAACAGCCTCTAATACTGTTGGTGTAGAGTTCTTCAAAAATCAGCAGCTCATCAGCCTTGGCGCTTCGCCGATGAATGAACTCCTTGGTTCTTCCTGCACCAATCCTTATATTTAAAACAGTTTCTTTTCATGTGACCTTTCCCCTTGCAGAAGAAACACTCAATCTCATCTAGTTCCTCAGTATTATCATTTCCCTGAAATTGATGTCCCGAACTTTGTCCTAAATTATGACCTTGCCAAAAATTTTGTGAATTAGATTTCTTGAACCATTTATTTTTAAAATTCTTCTTACTACCAGAATTCACAGCCAAGTTCGCATACTCAGCTTTCCCACGCTTCAAGCGCTCTTCCTCACTAACACACACAGCTATCAATTCATGCAGATCCCACTTCCTATCCTGTGCACTGTAATTAACCTTAAAAGCATCAAATGATTCTGGAAGTGATGCTACAGCCAAATGCACCATGAGGTCATCCTCAATTGTCAACCCAAGCTCTCTGAGAGAGATAATTAACTTAGATATCTTCAAGATGTGCTCCCGAACATTTCCAGCACCATCATACTTCAATGAAATCAGCTGAGTCAAACAACTGTACTGACGAGACCTAACAAATCCCATAAATTGTTTCTTGATAGTCTCAAGAAGAACCTTAGCAGTATCAGCAGTAGGAATACCACCTCTAATGGCTTCTTGAACAGAAGCCCTAATGATCATCATGACCATCCTATTGGCCTTCTCCCATTTCGAATACAAAGACTTATCTGAATCTGAAGACTCAGCTGTGGGAGTAACCGGCTTTTCCTCCAGTAGGACAAAGTCGTAATCAAGGCAACCCAGAACTATATCTAGTTGCATCTTCCAAGAACTATAGTTTGAACCATTCAGAGGCTCAATCCCAGTCAAATGTTTCTGAACAACAGACTCATCCATATCTGAAAATGTCAATGTTTTACTATGTTATGGTATGTCTAACAAATTATTGCACAAATTATAATAATTTACTTTATACTTGTCCTTGCATGACTTTATTTAAGCTTTATGATTTTAATCCGGTCTTGGGGTTAAGCCAGATAGCTAAAGTGGTTTACTTTAAAATTGCTTACTTCCACTTTACGGGACAGGTGGGCGCATCATCTAATCACACCTTTGGGCAAGAGATTTCGACATGCAATTCACCCCCCAATTGGCGACAATAGTCGCGCACAGAACTGATCTATCACGTATTGGATTGATTAGGACACTTCCACACCTTTGGGCAAGAGGGTTATCCTTCTCTCACCGCCATGCACAAATCATTTTGCCCCACTCAGTCTACAAGAAGTCCCTAGACACCTTTGGGCAAGACTAGCTATTCAATGTAGGTGAGTGCAAACTTGCAGTCTAAATGAGATCAAAATCTCAAATTCGAAGGACCATAACCTCCTATAGGACGGTCACCTTTGGGCAAGACAATCTAACCTACTTCAGTTATGCCCATTCGAACCACTGCCTTACAGATCAAACCTAAACCCCATAGGATGATCTAACTTTAATTCCTGATATTAATTTTGGGTAAAAGCATCAAGTTTTTCCTTTATTTAATGTCAAAACCATAGGAAAATCATATTCATGCACTAAAACAGCTCTTTACAATGCTCAAAAGTCAAAATGGACCCCAAAAACGGAATCAGAACACCCAAAAACCTCAGGAAAGGTCGGACACTCGTCCTGGACGTGTCCTGGGGACGTGTCACGCGCAGGGGACACTCCCTGCAAGTGTCACGCGCAGCGCACGCGCGCTGGAAGTGCACCTCACGCGCGGGGAATGCGCTTTACGTGCGGGTGGTGTGCGTCACGCGCGGAAAGTGCGCTTCACGCGCACGGAAATGGCCCACGAGCGTTCTGCGCGTCACGCGCGAGCGGTTCGACGCTGTCACGCGGTCCGGTCTGGGCCTTGGTTCGGTCCGGTTGATTCAGCCATCGGTCCGGTTTAGTATTTGATCCGGTTGAACCGGTACAGTCCATAGAACCGGGGTTCTGTGAATTCGGGTCGGGTTATGACCCATTCGGTTCGGGTACTATATGGTTCGGGTCAAGCTGTATTCGGGTCCGTTCAGATCCACCCGGTTCGGGTTTGGTATTGGATCGGGTCACAGGGTCGGGTTGACCCTCGTGAACGCTATCTTCCTAACCCGAACAAAATTTTTTTTTTTTTTTTTTTAATTTCCAAACCCTAACGCCGTATACTGTTAACCCTTCTTATGGGGGCTCTACCGGCCACCTCTCCGGCTGCCGCCGGTGCCAAACCGACGGCCATCCTCCGGCGAGAAAAACCTCACCGCCGGTGATCCTTTCCGGCGACGGACGGCGGCGGAATCTCCGTCCAAACGAAAACGCTGAAAAACCCTTTTTTTTTTTTTTTCGATTCACTTGGATCTTAAAAAATAATTATTCAACTCAAAAATTATTTCTAAAACAATAAAATCGATTATCAAATCCGTAACCAATTAATCAATTTTATTTGTTGATTTCCTTACATCCGAATCACTTTAATCATTAAAAATAATAATTTTCAAACCCGAAAATTAATCCAATCTATTTATTTGATTTACCTTAATTATCAATCATATAGATCAATAACAATTTCCGAAAATAAATTAAACTCAGATTTTGATTATTGAGAAAAATTAATCACAAGGTCAACCCTGTGCTCTGATACCAATTGTTGGGATTCAAGAATAATAATGTTAAAACAAAAACAAGATTATTCAAATCCTGGATCTAGACCATGCAATCAACTTTTCTAGATTTCATAATCAAAAGCAAACAAGGATTGAAACAGTTAATCTCATACCTTTCGCTGGAATTTCCCTATTCCCTTCACGGTGTGATGCTGTGTTTCTCGGCGCTTGAGAGGGATGAGAGAGTCTTCTCTTTTCTCCTTAGGTCTGATTCAATGGGGCTTCCAATTGACGTAAGAGAAAAGAGGGACCCCCTCTTTGCTTTATATACCCTTGGAACCCTACCCATCATAAGATCCAAAGGTTAAGAGGGATCACACCAAAGATCTAACGGTCGCCAACCCTGACCATGTTGTTAGCTTTAATAACACTTAAAGAGTCCCTGTTTGATCACATCTCTTTAGTGGGACCCATTATCCTTAGCATTCTCTATTGACAGCAATATAATCCGAGTTTTGAAAACTAAGGATTGCGCCAGACCACATGGGTTTTTATTTAATAAGAAAAACCCTAACAATGGACTACTAAGAACTGTAAAAGTAAGAAACGTCAGTTTTACCCAATTAAAAGCGCCGTGTTCTCTGCTGGAATACTCTATTGGGTGGACAAACGAGGGATTATATGGGCTTTAAACGCCGAGAAAGGTGCTTGGAAGGGTCTGCAAAGGCCCAGGGAGTTTTCAAAATTGGATCGCTTCCGAAGATTTTACTCTTACATGATGGAGTTGGATGGACAAGTGATGTTGTGTCTTTGTTTTCCAAAATCTGGTAGGAGGCATCATGTTGTGTTGGAGAGCCCTTTCGGCAACAGATCGAGGGCAAAGATGACGGTGCTGGAAAGAGAAGATAAGCGATACCTTGTGGAGCATTATGGGACAGGAACAGGTACACATGTGCCTCGATGGTTGCGACCTGATACGTTTTCTGTAGGTGCGTGGTGCGTCTCTTGTGATTCGGAAGATGAACATGGTCGCAAGCTTTTCAGTTCGCATTTGAGGTTGGAACCAAGTTGCAAAACCAACTCTGACTGTCACAATACTGTGTGGATTCAACCCAAATGGATCAATCCCTCCCCAAGCATTGCCTGGACTGCTTAATGGATTAATCTCAGTTTCGTGGCTGTTGGGATTTAATTAATCGTATTTTTTTTTACCAATTTATTGGCAGTAATATTAAATGTTACTAATTTCTCTTTATAATTTCATGAAATTTTTCTTTATTATAGTACTGGGTTCTCTTCTTTCTTCATTATAGAAAAATTAAATGGTCATTACAAAAATAAAAGAGAAATTAAATGGTCATATAGCTTTTGCCTGGAATATTATTAATTTCATATTTTTCCTCTATTTTTGGTATCTGTTGTTGCAAATTATGTTGACTTGATTAATCAATACAAACACAGCAGTCTAGTAATTCTACTAATGTTAAAAGCAGAACATGAATCAAATAATTGGGTACTAGTGGATACCTTAGGTCTGGCTGTGTGTGTGAGTTTAGTGTGTGTTAGTTACCTGATAACATTTCGCCGAAAAACAAGAAAAAAAAGTTCGCCGAAAAACAAGAAAAAAAAGTTCGCCGAATCCCAATTGGTATAAAAATCAATCCTTGTAACTTGCAGGTAATATATGAAAATTTAGTTACGTAGGGGCTGTTTGGTATCGTTTCTCGGGATCCTAGGAACATATTCAGTCTAAACGTATTTGGCATGTCATTTTTAGGAAACAATTTTAAGAATCGTCCTGCTTTAGGCACAGTTTTTGGGAACAAAAAAAAGTCGTTTTTCATAATCAATTCTGAAAAACACGCTTAAAACGAACGAGATAAGCATCAAAATTGAGGAGATAGATGAGACATAATAATATATATATATATTGGTATTTTCTGATACTTATATATGTGTTGATGCTATAACCATATTTAATGCCTAAAATAATTTTGTTTTTATTTTTTCATCCAAACATAATTTTGTTATTTCTTTACTTCATAAACAGTTACCAAATGCATTCCCAGTACAAAATTGATTATAAGAATCAAACTTATAAGAATTAATTCTTTTTCGGAATGAGAGAATCACCAGAATTGATGTCAAACGCCCCTGAATGTGAAATTTGCAGGCATGGGATAGTGGGATCTTGTTGCTAATTCTTATTATGATTTTGGACTGTTTAGTTGGTTTTAAACCTAAAAACATGCTTTGGTATTGTTAAGCGTTTCAAGGTATGCGGATACAAATTGAATTATTAGTAGCTAGAACTCAATTTTCAATTGAATTAGTTGTTGCTGCCACATGATCGACACTCTTTTATATATAGCTCCCCACAAAGCTAATTTTGTAATCTATGCAAGGTTTGAAATTTCGGTTATATATGTGATTTCGGTCCTCCAACCCGAATCAAAATTTTGGATTTTTCGGTGAAAATTTAAAATTTTGGGCTTTTAATAAATTATACCTTTAGGATTCGTCCTAAGTACCCCTGACAGTTCCAAGGCAATTGGCTCATCTTGTCTTGGGCAACTTCACTTCATTTTGGAATTGAGCCTGGGTTGGGGAAGGGGCCAATGACCCCCCCAAAATTTTGTAATTTTTTTTCTTAATAGGTATAATTTTTAACAATAAATTAATAAGATGATTAATATCTAATTTTTATATATGATGGCTCCTCAAATTAGGGAGTCTGGATCCTGGCCAATTACAATTCACTACTACAAAACTGCTCATTAGTCATAGTAGCATTTTGAAGTACATCATTGTGTACACTGAAATAGTGATTCAATCCATTATAAATTGTGATTGGGATTGAGCAAAATTTTTGATGGCTTCTTAGACCACGGTTATAATAGAAAACATGAATATATATATAGTTATAAAATAACTATGAGTATAAATATTTATTAAATCACGGTTATTAAGTAACCATGATCATAAATATTTTCATGCAACTTCTATATATCACGGTTATAATTATGACCGTGATCTTATATTGAAAAAAAGATTTACTTAGAATTTATTTGATTTTCGATCACCGTTATTCCAGACCGTGATTATGTTTTATGTCTCTAACAAGCAACTCCCATAGTGTTCTTCTCCATTCTTCTCCTTTAGACTTTTATAATTTTCTTTTGTATTTTATAAATGTATTTTCTAAACAAGCATTTCTTTCTCTTGTGGAAGTTTGATACTTTAATTATCAATGTGATAAAAATTTACTTAAAGGTTTAAAATATTTATTCTTAAAAGTTTAAAATATTTATTGTAAGCACCCAATTCTTACACCATTCCTTAACCATAGTTAAACTCTTAAACCCTAGGTTAGCTCTGAGTCAACCCTAGGTCAACCATAGCTAAACCTTAGGTCAACCTGGGTCAACCCTAGGACAATCCCAATTAAACCCTAGGTCAACCCTAGTCAAACCATAGGTCAAGCCTAGGTAAACCCGGGTCAAACTTTAGGTCAAACCCTAAGTTAAACCCTAGGTAAACCCCGGTCAAACCCTAGGTCCACCCTAAGTCAACCTTAGATCTAACCCTACTTAAACCTTAGGCCAACCCTAGTTAAGCCATAGGCGAACCCTAACTAGCCCTAGCCTAGCCCCAATAATATAAACCTAGGGCATGGGCCCAAGGCCCATGCAACACTTACCCAAGGCTCCTAAGGCCTAAAACCCATAGACAAATACCTCTGGACCCATACAGGGCCCACAAGCCCTAGGAGGGGGTCCAGGCCCTAAAATTCAAAAAATCTCAGAATGTCGGTAATCTAGTTACCGACATTCCTTTTGGGGTAAAAACAGTACCACGTGCATGAACATTTAACTCTGGGTAGAATCTTTTTTGGAAAATCTCAGGAATGACTGTAATTATTCTACCGCCATTATCAAATTACTCTTGTAATGGAATGGCGGTACTAGAATTACTGCAATTCCTAGAGTTTACGCCCCAATGCATCAAGCACGCCTCTGATGCCTCCCACTCCCTCCTGCGACCTCCATCCACCTTAGTACTAATTCCCCTCCATGTCCCTAGGACCCTCTCCTATAAATCCAAGGCCTCCCCTAACCTTTCTTCCTCAATCCAAAAATCTCCTAGAAAAAAGTCAGATTCTATGACAGTCCAAGCTCGAAATCACTCACCATTCTGATCCAAAAAGACTCTGGAACTTTGAAGAATCAGTCTAGGTCCCTCCCAGTAGAACCACCACCGTGACACCTATCACTACCACTGTCGGAAGTGCATCAGCAAGGTAGGGTTCTCCCCTACCCCCCTTTTTCTTTTTTCTTTTTTTTTTCTGTTGAGCATTTGTATACTCCTGGTCAACTCCAGGGGGTCTAAGCTCGATACACATCTCAGAGAAGGGGCCTCTTGCCTCTCCCATAGGCAAAGGGGACCCCCCCATAAAATCTCAGTCTATACACCCTCACACAACGAGCACGATTGGTTTAGGTGGCTCCCTAGGCTCCTCTCAGTCTTCTGGGGGACCCTCAGCCCATGAGGGATTCCCTAGAATCAGCCGTGGTCCAACCCAGTAGGAAAAAATTCAATTCCGAAAAAATCCAGAAATGGCAGTAAACACAATACTGCCATTTATGAGCTTTCCCATTGCAGTGGCTATAAGTTACATTTTGTAGGCCTCTAGTCCATTCTAGGGCCTAGCTTAGGTCTCTAAGACCTCCCTACCTCTTCCCTAGTCCTTCCAGGTTCACCATACCAGCTTAACCATGGTTAAAATGAACTAATTTAAAAAACTATCTAGAATGTCGGTAAACAGATTACCGACATTAAGGGTTTTTTGATTATCACTATAAAAGGCCACTGTGGGCCCAATCCAGGCCAGGCCTAGGGCCTAGATCAGGCCCAGGACTTGTGACAAGTCCCCTGAACATCCACATGGGTCTAGGATCCCTTGGGCATCGTCCTCACTCTTCCCTTTTGATTGCAAAACCACTATTGTAAAAACAGTAGTAGTGGCGGTAGTTATTCTACCGCCAATCTCATTTAGCAAAGAAGTGGGATAGGAGGTG
The DNA here is from genome assembly GCA_015143295.1 of Tetracentron sinense. Lineage (NCBI taxonomy): Eukaryota > Viridiplantae > Streptophyta > Magnoliopsida > Trochodendrales > Trochodendraceae > Tetracentron > Tetracentron sinense. The sequence goes on from CM026563.1 coordinate 35,787,063, forward strand.
ATTATTCTACCGCCAATCCCACTATTCATACAATAGGGGCCTTGCACAGAGCCCAGACCTAGTAGGAGGCCAGTCTAGGCCCTGCCATACTACTTGGGCCCACTCCTAATCAGACAAGAACCTTAACTGGGGTTAAACTTAACCCTGATTAACTTTTAACCATAGTTAAGACCATTTAACCTTGGTGAAAATCCAGAAAAATCTAAAAAATTGTAAGAAGGGCCATAAATCAGACCTTGGACCTCGTAAACCATTGTTAGCGGCCCTAACCATGGTTAACTCATCTCTTAACTCCGGTTAAGCAATCTTAGGCCTCCAACCCCACCCCATAGCCTACTGGGTAAAACCTTAACCGGGCCCAACCTTAGTCTATCGGACTAATCCTATAGCTTACCGGGCTAAACCCTGGCCTACCGTGCCCAACCTTAGCCTCCGGGCCTAACCCTAAGCCTTCGGGCCCAAACTCTCTAAACCATGCACTTGACAAACCTGGTCAACCACCCATAGCCTCCGGGCTAGACCCTAGCCACTCCGGTGCACATACACACTCCCCTAGCCTCGGCATGGGCTCATGTGCCAGAACTATGCTCGGTCTGATCTCACCCTATGTGAGTACGTAGACAACTCAACCCGGGTTCGACCCTAGTTAGGATTTTTCCTTTCTTGGATTAGTATAATATAAAATTTAAGTATCTGAATAAAAATTTGACATTAATTTGGCTTATACCTAAGGAGTAGTAACCATTGTAAAATGGGGATCCCACGATGCCTAACACCTTCCCTGTGATTTAATCGAACCTCTTATCTAGACTCTCATGTAGACCATAAGACCTTATCCATATTCAGGACTTATCCCTCAGAATTAATAAGTGGCAACTCTTAATTGAAAACTAGTGAGTAGAAAAATTTGTGCTCACATTTATTCTTAATAGTTTAAAATATTTATTCTTATAAACAATTTGAAATATCAAAAAAACTCATATTGCTTTAAAAATTACTCATTCTCTAACTGTTAACCATACAAGCTTTTGGATCTCATTTTAATTGAGATATATGTTATCAAACGGTCTTAACTAGACAATCAAAAATTAAGCGTTTCCACACCCTACCTAACTATCAATCTAATACTCCTCTCATGATCACCCTTCATCACCTTAGCACTTGTAGTATTAGTCAATTTCAAAATTCTAAGTTTCTTTAAAGATAATCAATTGTTTGATAGGATGATTTGAGTACTTTACTAGAATATCTATAATTATATATGAATATTTTGGATTAAATGATATGCATGCTTCTTTACCCACTTCTTGAATAAGGGGACAAAATTGAAAGGTTTGTTAGTCATCTATTGTAGAAAGCTTCATCGCACTCCACAAACTTCATACTATTAGAATAGAAGATATGATCATTTCATCCCGGAATAGAATTAATATGTAAGGGAGAACAAGAAAATGATACATTCATGACTATAACCTATCAAATAATACTTAGAAAATGTTCTCTCCTCCCCAGAATTTTAATTCGTGATTTTTAGGGTTTTTCCTCCTTGCCTATAAATAGGGGATGGTATTTGGGGGTTTTGGTTTACCCTAAACCTAAAAAGATTCTTGAGAGATCAAGAGAGAGGGATGATCTCCAAGGGAGGGTTTTTCATCTTTGAAGAGAGATTGAGCAAGTGGGTGACCTAGATCACTCTCAAAGGCTTAGATTCTTCAAATCCAAGGCAAGGTCTGTGAGAAACGCCTTCTCCAAGCTAGGGCAGCATCTCCACGCACGTTTGGAGGATTTTCCTCGCCTTTTCAAGGTTGGTACCTTATGCTACCCTCATAGTTCACATTCTTCCTTCTTTTCTTCCTTTTTATGAAGTTTCTCTGTTATCTAAGTGTGAAAATGTTATGAGATGAATGAATAGAGGATGATTGGCGATGGATGCCTTGTAGATGTGTTGTGATGAATGAAATGGGAAGGGTATCGTACCAATAATAAACACACATGTATGTTGTGAATATAAACCCACCTAGAAAAGCAAGGTATAGGCTTTAACAAATAATGTACACACCACGTGTTTGATGAAATGCCAAGGTGAAGAAATGAGTTGTAAATCAAGAAATGCATGCTTAAAAGTTTATGAAATTGTTAGGGTTTATGATAGTGTGATTAATTGCTTTCTCCAAATGGCATGAATATTTACTTGTTCAAATTTATGATATTCTATGTATTGTTGAAATCTCAAATGTCATATTTAATTTCCAGTGAAAGCATGTACACGATTTTACGAGCATGACATACATGATATGGTTTACCGGCGTTTTCAAGAATAAGGTTTAGAGGTGGGACATACCTTATGATATGTTTTACCTCGCTTTTGACAAGAATAAGAACACGCATCGCACATGAGGGAGTTTACACTTCCCTCCCATCTCATTGAAAGAGGGGTCTCTCCTCACTCACAAGTACATATCATTGAAAGAAGAGTCTCCCTTCCCTCTCAAGTGCATGTCATTAAAAGAAAGGTCTCACTTCCCTCCCAAGTGTATCTCACAAGCGCATCTCACAAGTTACATGAGCATGTTTAAATTTCAAGTAAGCACGCATGACACGCTCAACAAGATCAAGCAAGACAGACATGACAAGTTTTTCAAGCACGAAAAGAGTATTTTAAGTCAAGTCAAGTGCTCGATGATTTCAAGGGTTTTCTCGGCTTTTATGTGATGCAAGCATGAATATCAACTGTTTTACTTTCCTGTTACTATATGAATTGCTTCCTGCTTTATATACCATTGTTGCTATGTTGTGACTGTTGGTTAGCATTAGGTACACGTTGAGGATTCCATGCTCAGCCGTACATTTATGTCGGCAGGTATTGAGGAGGCCGCTTCTCCTTTCGACATTTGTGCTCCTGGCCTATGGGTGGAGGAGGCCGCTTCTCCTTTCCTGTTACTACTCCTGCCTTGTAGACGAGTACTACTAGGTGGTAGTTTCTGAGTGATCCGTGGGTGAGCTTGAGAGAGTATCTCCATGAATTTTGGTGGGTCTGTCCGCACCTTCTTTTGTGATATCATTTTATACAACTTGGATCATGTATATATATATAACTAGAGTTTTGGTTAGTCTTCCGTTGTGCCATGTAGTTATGTTTCTGCTTTTATTATCCTCTATTGTATATGTTGCAGGTTGGTTTGTCAAGCAAGTCATGTAAGTTATGATAAGTCGTCCAAGATTCACTCTAACTCTTAGGGTGAGTTTTGGGTCGCGATAATATATGAGTATGAATTATTGTTATTGTTAGTTAGACTTGATATCTGTTGAGCATTGTCAATGCTCGACCTGTTATTGTCGGCAGGTTTAGAGTCGGAGCGAGCCACCAAGATATAGGCTAAAGAAGTGGTGCAAGAAAGAGAGAGTAGGTGATCTCCAAAAGGAGGAGTGGACTTAGACAGTTTCTTTTGCATATTGCTAGATTTCTATTATATTAAAAGGATTGTAATATGTACTTGATACTTTTGAGTTTATGATGTTACTTAAGTTTAAATCACATTGTAGGGAACCTTATGATCTAATTGTGGGTAAAGTTAGTATTGGTCGCAGGTTGTGCAGGATGTTTGTGTATGAGGATCCAGATAAAAAATTATGCAAAATTGGATCCCCTAGATCTTAACATCATAGAAAGCATTAAAAAATATCTAAGAGTTTTAGTCGTATCACCTCGGTGAATAATGTTCACCGGTGAAGCTTAATCCACTCGAATCGTCAGAACTCTTTGTAGAGATTTCTCAGAAAATTACTAGAAGCTCGATCCTTGTTCTTCGCTATCCTCACGAAGCTTTATAATCTCTTTTTGGAATTGTTGAAGCAAGAGGAAGAAGATGGATCATTGGTGTAGACCTTCTATCACCAAAAACACTAAGGTTCAAAACCCTAGAAAAGCAAAACCCAACTTAGACCACCCTTGTAGCTCACAAAAATCCCTAAGGGCTCACGGTTTGGAGAGAGAGGAGAGGGAGAATGAAAAAATTCTGGAGAATTGTGATTATCTCCTCCCAACGTTTTGGTGTTGGTGTATTTATAGGATTTGGAACAATTCCAATCCAAATCCAATTACACTTTATCATTTAGGAATTATTAATTAATAATAACTCTTACTATTAATTAATTAAACTCCTAGGTAAACCATAACTACTTTAGTTATAGTAATCATTTTAATTAAAGAGTCCTTTTAATAAGAGGGTTCCTTAATTAAAGGGATTAGTCAACATCCAACACAAGAGAGGAATCCTAGTCAAACTAGGAAACCTTAAACCACAAAGGGGGGGCGTGAGCTTCAAGGGGGCGCGAGATTTGGGGAGTTTAATACTCCTTTTTGCAATCCAACTCTATCTCCTCTTAATCCTAATTGCAATCCAACAATTGGATTTAAATTCCTTAATTAATAGAATTATTACTCAATAATTATTCAAGTAACCAAATCCCAATCCAATTAGGATTTCCAAAGTAGGCGCCTCACCCTAGGGTTTAAACCCATGGGCTTGGGCCCATATTAATGGGTTTATGGATATGGGTCAAACCCATTTTCCATTTAATTAGGTTAATTAAATAATTATTAAAATAATCCGTAGATTTAAATTAACAATTAATTTAAACCATAGATTAACTTTTAATCTATTTAATTAATAATTAAATTTTAATCACTTAAATAATTGATTAACTTTTAATCAATTTACGAGCTTGTATTTCTTATGTGAGCATCTCCACAGATTGCTCTGGGACATTCTTATCTTGACTTACCTAATGTTATCCCATTGACCCTAAATAAGAAATATATCAGAATTGCAAGTGACATGAGATATCTATGATGCAATTAAATCCCAATGTATGAACATTAACCATTACGGATCCCGCCACATGAACTTTTAAATTCGATTTATCCTTCCAAATACATTATCCCTAATGGGCCTTCGAGATTGACATACTATCTAACTCATAGCCTATTGCACATCATCCGGGTTTCCAAGACTTATGATTAAGCCATGAGAAACAATTTCCCATGAAAAATATTTTGAGAAAATCATTTGATAAGTATAATATCTTTTAATAAAAGTATATTTTAAATATTATTTTGATTTCAAAATCATCTTCGCAGATTTGAACTTAATCAACTGTCTTACCCAGAACTTGGATAATCTCTCAAATAAATGAGCATGAATTTCTTGTTTGAAATTCATCATGACTCTAACAACTTTCTGACTATCTAACTGTCACTGTATCATATTCCCTAAGGTAGAAAATGCTTTGGTGGAATCAAAACAGTCAGATCATTGCTCAGTCATAGATGAACTCATCAGATCTAAGGATCATCGAAACTGTTCAATGTGAATGAGAGACCAACTATCTGATAGTATGTTTATGCAATAGGTCTCTCATTGAATGCAATCAGTCAGTGTACATTTAAGTACCCATATGCTGATGTGTAGTCTCCACTACAATAGTTCGAGATAGAACTACATCTCAACTATTGAGAACATCTTAGCATTCTAGTAGCCATATAAGTGAAGTGTCCAGCTTCACCCACAGTTGTGACTATATAAGGTATAAGGAACCAGAAAGTTATATCTGCTTGTGATAATCCAATCACATAACTTTCCTACAATATATCCTATGGGCCTTTATCGATATCTCATATCGTATAGATCATCTCATGATCATGGTCAATTACCTATAATGAATACACAATAGATTAAGAAGAAGTCTTTATTAATCAAATTAATAAGAGTTTAACAATCTAAATGACTTTTCTGGGCATTATGTCTAACAGTTTGCTTCATTTTATACATGGAAAATTTTTATTACTATTGCAGTTTTATTAAAAAAAATTTGTAGACTCACATTTTAGTTTTGCCTTCTATGGAGTTAAGCAGGTTCAAATAGTGTAATGGGCTCAAAGTCCCATTTAGTCCAAGGTGGGGTTTTGGGGTCATTACAACATCGATAACCTTACCCGCACTACCTCCTAGTTTATATACATCTGTCCACTGTACTACATGTATGATCATGATCAACATCGATAACCTTACCTGCAACTTGCCCTAACATAGTTCCTACCTTCCACTTTATATACATGAAAGATATATTGTATACCTGCTTCCATTCCAGAGCTTTTTTTGAACCTAAAACTCATTATTGGTGTCTCCTAGAAACGATCTCTAGGGAGCAAGTGTGATTTCAGTGATAATCCTCAGGGTATTCCTTTAGTATCCTTTTGACATCCATCTCTATCTCTAAATCAAAAAGAGGAAGATCATTCTGTTTTGGAATAACTTCAAGAGGGTGCAGAGATCTATGACTACTCTACCTTACCTATGAGATCTTTCTTGTAGAGAGGGTGTTATGTTTTTTTTTTCCAGAGATCTATGACTACTCCACTAAACTTAACAACTTCAATATTTGAATAGTTATGTTCGTTTAATATAATTAGTATTTTAAAAGTACTCTAAAGGCATCTTGCTTTGATACTAATTCATTTGCTTCGATTTTTTTTAAATGTTATGCTCTTTTGGTGAATTAGGCATGTAAAATCAATTCTATAATTCTTTTCTTCCATAATAAATATCATGCTACGATTGCAGGGAGTTTTCGAACCACTAGAGAGGGGGCAAGAGAACCAAACAGGTTCTCTCTTTACAAACGGGCATTTTCATCCATTTTATTTATTGAACTAGATGATAAGCCCGGTTTGGTAAAATTGAGGTATTGAACCCCTATTTGGTAAATATAAAGTTTGTGAGGAATTGTTTTTGAAAAATAATCCAAACTTCTTAACCCGGATTCCCTGTTGATGGGTGGCAATGACAGGTCTCTCGCTATCATTGAGAGTCACAAAATTTGAAACTTTGCGACTGGGCTAGCCCTCCTCCTTTCTTATAAGAACAAATTACCACTTCTTCCTCCTACTAACTTTCCTTTCAAACTTGCCTTCCTGTCTAAAAAGGATAATTGTAAAAGAAGTTTTGAGTCAGCTGGGTTCAGGCTCAATATCTCTTGGGTTGCAAGACTTAAATGCAACTAAATGAATGATTTCAAATCTCAAAAAATGATCAGAATTAAAATCTTATGATGGTAAGAATTATAATTTGTTAAAAAGCTTGACGAAGTGACTCAAATTTCCTAAACACTACCATGATGAAGTGCAAAGTTCCAAGATATATAAGTCTCAGCAAAAGAACGGACCCTTATGGGTATTTTTTCGTTTGAAGTACATCATATAGGTTTTCATCAATTTCCATTTTTCTGTTAACTTGCTGAGATATCTGATGAGATTGACCCAGCCAGGCCTGCTTATGCAAAAGATTATCTTAGCTTCTTAATGGCTTTTGAAAAATTGGGCTTGGTTTAGAAACTTTGATGATTGATTTCCTCTTGGAATATGTCTTGATTCAAGAATATATGTCTCAGTTAGCCTTGTATTCACCTTCTTAGTTTCCCTGTCTTCTAAATGGACTTGGTGCAACATCAGAGCCTTCACTTATGGGTGCTTCAGTGAAACTCTGATATTCTACAATTTATTTGTTTGTTTTCTTGCTCCTTTTGTTCTTTCATTTTGATTTTTGCTCTATAATCTAGCTCTTTACTTTCTGGTTTAATGTTTGTTTTTCCCATTTATGTTCCCTTTTTCTCTGATTTTGAAATGAAATTTAGAATCTCTCTGTTCATTATTCAAAATTTCATGTGCTTGATGATTCAGTTGAATTCTGGAAAAGTTGTTGCGGTGGGTCCTGGAGCTCGTGATAGAGATGGGAAGCTTATTGCTGTTAGTGTAAAGGAAGGAGACACAGTCCTTTTACCCGAATATGGAGGAACTGAAGTAAAGCTTGCCGATAAAGAGTGAGTATAACTTTCTGTTTTAATTATTATATATTTTTTTTCCGTTTCGAGTGTCTGTATTTTCAATTTTCTGATTAGGTCATTTAGCCTTCAAGTGTTGGTCAACTGTTTGAGGGGAGTTAGCCATTTTATCATTTCTCCCCCTCAAGGAGCCTTTGTTCAAGGGAGACAAATCGTAGATGGTATATTGATTGCCAATAAATGCTTGGATTTGAGGCTTTAAAGGCAGCCGGGAGGGCATTTTGTGCAAATTGAACCTTGAGAAGGCTAATCACGTCTATTTAGAATTTTTTGATTACGTGTTGGGTAGGATGGGATTTGGAGTCATGTGGATCTTGGATGAAGTGTTGCTTTGAGTCCGCCACGTTCTCATTGCATGTTAATGGTAGTCTGGCTGGTTTCTTCAAGAGCTTTTGTGGGTTGAGAGTTTATATTCCCCATCGTCCTACTCTTCCTATTCATTCTAGTTATGGAGGCTTTGAGTGGTATGATGAGGAAGGCGGAAGAGGATGATATTGAAGGGTTATCTGCAGTGTTACCTTAAGATTTCTCATTTGTAATTGGCAGATGTCTCCCTTTTTCTTTGTGATACCACCGCCATGTAGGTAGTTTATCTTAGTTGCATTCTTAGATGTTTTAAGGCCGTTTTAGGTTTGAAAATGAATCTTCGCAAGTGTAAGTTGCTTGGCGTAGGTGCGGTGTCAAATATGGAGTTAGTTGATGTGTTAGGGTGTAGGAAAGGCATGCTTCCATCTAAGCACCTGGGTTTATCTCTAGGGGTTGGCTTTAAGGTGGAATCAATTTGGGATCTTGTGATTGAAAGAGTGTCTAAGAGGTTGGCGTTGCGGAAGTTTCAATACCTCTCAAAAAGTGGAAGGGTTACCCTCGTCAAAAGAACCCGTGAGAGTTTCTTGTCTCTTTTCTCCATTCCCTTTTCGGTGGCTTATGCTCTGGCGATGCTCCTAAGAGATTTTTTATGGAACAATTAGGGGTTGAGTAAATATCATTTGGTGGAGTGACAATGTTTGAGTCTAGTAGGAAAGGCGGTTTAGGCTTTTGTTCAATCTGAGATATTAATTGAGCCCTTTTAGCTAAATTGCTCTAGAGATTTGGGGAGGAGTCTTTGGAGGAAGGCGATCGTAGTCAATTGTGGGTTGGAGTCGGTGTGGAGTCCTAAGGATGCGAGGGGTCCTTATGGGGGGGGGGGGGGGGGGGGGGGGGGGTGAGTGTGTGGAACGTGTTGTTCAAATGAAGCTATAAGCTATAATTCAGTAACCATATCTTCAATAGTGTGGTAGTGAGGAGATAAAATTTTGGCAGGACCATTAGTTGGAGATTGGGCCACTTGAGAATTCTTTTAGGAACATTTACTCCTTAGCTAGTGATAAATCCTATTCGGTTGAGGAGTCATATGATCTGTGTGATGGTGAGGTGGTATGTGCTCCCAAGCTGAGAAGAGGCCTTAACGATTGGGAATTGGAAGACTCTTATATTATTGCGCTGCCTTTTTTGTTGTCTTCCCAACACTTTGGTAGGTGATGTTTGGGTTTGTGCAGGGAAAGTTACAATTGATTTTTCGTGAGATCTTTCTATCAGTCCCTAAAGAACCAACCATTGCAGTTATTTTCTTTACAGGGTGGTTTGGAATCCCGACTTACCTTAAAATTTTGCCTTTTTTCTTCTTGTGAATTGTATATTTGGAAAAAATTCTCACCTTGGGCAATCTTCATGGCAGGGGCTGTAGGCTTGCAATCGGTGTATCATATACTTGGTCGATGAGGTGTTAGTAGATCACTTAGGAGTCCATTGTCCTTTGGTCAATTGTGTCTGAGGTTTTTATCTTTCCTGTTTAAGGGTGCAGTGGGTTTTGCCGAGGAGCTTCTCTCCCCTAATCTCTTGTTTTTTGTTAGAGTGGTGGACGTTGCCCAGTTGGTGATTTGGAGGTATCTTTCAGGTGCTATTTGTTTGAGCATTTGGGAAGATAGTAACCAAAGAGTGTTTGATAACTGTCACATTGCAGTTAAAGGGATTATCTAGGGTAGTCTTAATGGTATTTCATCGCGGTGTAGTAATTGGGACGACTTTGGGGTTATGGGCCAAAATCCTTTTGTTTATGTGTTCCTTGAGTTGTCTGTTCTCTTATGAGTACAGTTCGTATCATTATATGTTTTTCTTGTCCACCCATCAAAGAACTTCTTTGTACTTTTTTTAAATCTATGCTAGTGGATCTTTCACTGATAAAAAAATAGTTTTTGAGTAGATTACTACTGTCAATTATATGCATGAAAATCACATTTTGTGAAATGTGTTATTTTTCTATATTTCGTGAGATGTGTTTTTAAACAAAATATATTTTTTTTAATCCACTCAGTGGGAGCGGGGGGTTTGGCGGACCCCTACCTGTTTATTGATAGGAAAAACTAGGGTGGGGGGGGGGGGGGGGGCATTAAAACCTTACGCCTACAAGGACACAAGGAGGGGACATAAAACCAAAACCCTTGCAAAAACAAACAAGGGGAAGAAAAATCCCCAACCCTACAAACAAAGCAACATAAAAAAGGAAGCAACAACTCCCTAAAAAGAAGTAACAGGAACAAGAATTAATCACTCTGAGCCAATCTAATATTTCCCAAACCTAATTTATCAAGGAAAGTGAGAGACTTGAGACGAGAAGGGCTATCTTGGCAAGAAAGAATATAACCTGATTGTTGAAGATCACAACCGTAGTTCGCAAGAAAGTCAGCAGCCGAGTTAGCTTTCCCTGTATATATGAGTGATAGAGGAGCATATATTCTTTACTTTAGTGATCTTTTTGTTCCAATACCACACTTTCCAGGGGTGAATACATTTTTCATGCCAGGCTTCCACAAGGGTTTCAGAATTAAATTCAACCTCAATCTGCAACCAAGAGATTGGCATAGAGTAATACCATCAATAAAATCTCTAGTCTCAGCAACATAGTTAGAACAATGGCCATATAAAGCATAAAAACCAGCAATCATCTCTCCAAAATGGTCTTGAATAATTCCCCCTTCACATGCTATGCCCGGGTTACCTCTAGAAGCACCATCTACATTCAATTTTATCCTACCCTTGGGGGGGTAACCATTTGACATGAGATATGGTGTTTCTTTGCTGATGAGAAGGAATCACAATATTAATAATAGAGAGGTCCAAACGCTTTCTATTATGGATTTGCCCCAAATCTGCCATCCAGTTTCTAATACGAGCGATAATAAGGCTAGTGGGTTTCCGTACTTGTTTGAATCTACGCGAACATCTTTCTTTCCAGATTTCCCAAATAATGATAAGAGGGGGTAGGATAAAAGGCTCATTGTGATGTCTATTAGAAGCTCTGAACCATCTCATAAGCAAGCATTGAATGTTATCACTAGGTTGAATCACAATAGAAGAAAGACTTCCAAAATACCTCCAGATACAGTCTGCGATATCACTTTGAGAAAGAAGTTAGAATCAATGATTCAATATTACCATGGTTACAACAAGAGCAACAACTAGCTAAAGGAATGCTAATCGATTAAACCATAGTATCAATAGACACTACACTATACATTACCTTCCAGGCAAAGATTTGAATTTTCTTTGGAGTTATAGGATTCCAAATATACCTACTCCATTCTTTTCGAACATTGGAATGTCTAATAGACTCCCATGCAGTTTTAACAGAAAACTTACCTTTTGGACAAAGGTTCCAAATAAAGGCATTTTCAGACTCTGAAGTAAAAAAACCTGTATAACTTATAGCTATCTTCAGAGAATCAGGTAAGTAATCAATAACAATAATGAAATCCCAATTACCATTACTATCTAGCATATCCGAGATAAAGGGAAAAGAATGAGTGCTGATAGCATTTTCAATAAGAGGGGCCTCCCCAAACAACAATCTAGCCAGAAGTTTATCTTAGTGCCATCACCAATTAAGGAAGTCTAGTTATTAACCACATCCCTACAAAGTTGTCTAATTTTGGTCCAAGTTATAGAAGAGCCTAGACGAGAAGAAGCATACCAAATATGAGTAAATTGAAATTTGGCTCTGAAAAAATTGGACCAAAGATTATTTGATTGATAAAGATTCCAGGCTTGTTTCTTTCTAAAAGCAATAGAGAATTCGTGTCGCGACCCAAAATACCCCCTAGGAGTTAAGGATACTTTGACTCGCGACCGCCATATCATACCTCCAGTATGATACATAAGGCACACGTGGAAACCTGTCAGAGTACCTGAATATACATAGTGGAAATGAAATACAATGCACAGCGGAAAATAAAATACTAAACATCGCGGAAGCAAAATGAATACTCCTATAACTTGGCTCAAGTAAGAACCAACAAGTACACATGTGTGAGAAACCCAAAAGTGGAGTGGACAAACCCCACACTCGCATATCATATATGACACAAGTTCTAAGTCGGTCGATCAACAGAAATCGAAGTCACGACTCCTATCTAAAGCACCATCGTCATGATAGTGATCCATGGAAGGCTCCGGGTCACGGTACTCTTCCTCGACCCAAGGTTCTTCGCCACATAAATCGAATGGAACCCGAGCACCTGCCGATCATAACAATATCGACTGAGCATGGAATACTCAGTGTATACAAACTAATAACAATAAAGCGGTTAGGCATGGAGCATACAAGACATGGAGAATGAAATCCGTAAAATCCTTAAAGCATGGAAACCGTGAAAACATATGTGAGATAATATTCGAAACCAAAACTGTAACCGTGTGAGTCAATCGATAATCATAGCCTTATGAGTTCTTGTGAGTTCATGGAGTTACTTAGAGTCATTATGATCCGTAGAGACATAGAGCATAGAGCAATAACCTTAGAGCATTTCCATAGAGCATAACCTTAGAGATCTTAGAGCATTTCATTGTGATCCGTGGAGCTTGTGAGACGATCTTAGAGCATTATCATAGAGTTTCCTTGTGAGTATGGTATGATCCTTAGAGCTTGTGAAACGATCTTAGAGAAATCATAGAGTTACTTAGAATCATTCATTATTCGTCTTTTCGTAAAAAACAAATCCCTTGTTTGTACTTTGAGAAATCCATGGAAAACATCGGTTTATGCGAGACATGCGAGCATATGCACTTAATAAGAGAAATCATCGTATTTAAGCATAGAATTCCTTCGAGGTATTTTATCAAACACTTAGAGTGCATCATAATAGTAACCTTCATCCAAGTATATAATCACACTTTTTCATACATAAAATCAATACATATAGATAGGGCATAGATAAGAAGAATCATAATTAGTAACTAGTAGGATTGCAAGATTGTAGTAGAGTGTATCTACCTTAGAGAAATCAATGAGTTTGACTCCCAATGGCTGGAACAAGCAAGAACAGTGAGTTCTTGGTTGGAAAACACCAAATGGAAAGGAAGAACTTGATCTTCCACAAGCTTGAACGATCACCAAGGTCCTCTCCTCCTTCTCCTCTTCAAATCCCTCAAAAACAATGCACAAAGGGTTTGTGAAACCCTAAGGCACGAACCCAGCCCTTTTATAGGCAAAGGGTGATGGTTAAAGTCTTAAACACCCTTAATGAAGAAAATCTGCGTATGACCGATCGATTGGTGGTATAGACCGAGCGATCGGTGGCTTACCGGTCGATCGGTGTTTTGACCGAGAGATCGGTCAAAAACACACTCTTTGGAATTTTTCCCCATACAAAAAAGTTGACCGTGTGACAGCTATCTAGCGATCGGTAGTTGACCGATCGATCGCAGGTAATGACCGAGCGATCGGTCGACCCCTGCTTTGCTGAAAAACCCTGTTTACACCCCTCGAATCTTCCCCAATGCACTTCCAACACTCTTTTATGCTTTCAACAAATTCCCTAAGGACATATAGACCCATTGGAACATATACGCCATAATTCCAAACACATATATTAACATAAGACCCATAAGTGTACAAAACCACACTTGGGCACTATTCACACACTATTCACTCTTAGTGAAATGAAATTTCGGGGCTCTACAATTCGTGCATTTTCCTAATACCCAGACCACCTTCCAAATGGGGAAGGGAACAAATATTCTAGTTAATCCAATAACCTTTTTTTACTTCATTCGTATTATTCTAAAAAAAATTTAGCCATGGATCTATCAATAAGAGCAGTAATAGCTTTAGGAACATGAATACCAGCTAAAAGATAGGTGGGGATAGAAGATAAAACATGTTTTATAATAATTAGTCTCCCACCCATCGATAAAAACTTAGCTTTCCATCCTTCCACCTTAAAAATGACTTTACCAACAAGAGAATTAAAAAAATAATTTTTAAGATGCCCTTTGTAAATAGGAACCCCAAGATAAGTAAAAGGAAAATGTTTTCGAGGAATGCCCACCTAGTTAAAAATAGAATCACTTCTCATCCTAGACATCTTGGAAGAGCAATAAAAAACACTTTTGGTTTGATTAATCAACTGACCTAATGAATTCTCATAAGATGAAATAAAATAAAAAATTTTCCTAATATTTTGTTTCCCACCATTGCAAAATATAAGAGTATCATCAACAAAAAGAAGGTGGGAAACTGGAACATCGAACCTACTCAATTTATAAGTAGAAGTTAAACTCTCAGAAATGGTTTTAAGGCCCCTACTGAGAACTTCTTCAACTAAAATGAAAAGGGAAGGAGAGAGGGGATCACCTTGTCCATGCAAACTCTGAAAAAAGTCTTGCAAGCAACCATTAATGATGATAGACAATGATTGATTAGAAAGGCAACCTTGAATCAGCCAAGTAACTTCATCATTAAATCACATCCTTTGAAGGATAGAGATGATGAAATTCCAATCCATTCTATCGTAGGCCTTAGACATGTCAAGTTTAAAAATGACATTGCCTTCAGGAATTTTTCTGTCAATGTCCTACACCATTTCCTGGGCTAAGCTAACATTAGCTATAATATTTCTTCCTTTCACAAAGGCGTTTTGCTCATCAGAAATAATGTTAGGAAGCAATAAACCAATCCGGTCAGACAGTAAATGCGATATGATCTTATATAAAAAATGGCAAAGGCTAATGGGACGGAAATCTGAGAAGGACACGGGAGAGTTGCATTTAGGGATAAAAGCTATTGTAGGTGAGTCTCTCAACTTCGTATTCTCCAAACACTATTATTTGAAAAAATGATTATTTTATTATGAATTTCTACACAATCAATTTTATCGGAATTGATTTTTGGCCAAAAAAATCCAATCCAAATGCCACCTTAACAATCTATGAGAGCAATCTCAAACTATGGAATACCACTCTTCTTTTGTTTCTTGTTTGATGGATAATATTGAACCTTTTAAGGAAGAAGGGAAAAAATTCTCTCTAAGATTGTTAAAAGCTGAAATTTTTAAAAGCCAGCCTCAGGATGATTCTAAATCTAAAACTAAAATTAGCAAAAGCGGCCTCTCATTGGATAGAATCACTCGCTCTAGAACTGCGGTTCTATCTAAGGCTACCAACCCTATATCTGTTATTAATGAATAACTTCCTTATTTGGAACATTAAGGGAGTTGGTAATCTAGCCTCTCAATCTAGATTAAAGAACGCCATTCAAGACTCTTTTATTTCTGCTACTGATCAAATGATTATTGTTGACGTCACTAACGATGATATGATTCCAATTAGATGTGTTTTTGTTTATGCTAAATGTACCAGATGAGAGCGTTTGTCCCTATGGATAGATCTTTGTGCTGCTTTCTCTTCCTTTTCAGATCCTTTCTTCATAGATTGTGACTTCAATACCATAGCTTGTACTGATGAAAAGATGGGTGGTAGAGATAGTCAATTTTGAATCTATGGAGGACTTTAACAATTTGATTAATGAGTTGGGTTTGATGGATGCTGGATTTTCTAGTAACAAATTCACATGGTGCAACAATCAGGATGGGGTGCACCGTATATATGCCTATCTGGATCACATCTTTTTTAACCCGGAATGGACTCTAAACTTTACTAGTTCATCGGTTACTCGTCTTTCTAGGGTTGCTTCGGATCATTCCCCCCTTCTTTTCAAGTTTGGCAAAGATCTTTTAAGGAGGCCTTCATCTTTCAAATTCCAACAGATGTGGATTAATCATTCAAAGTTTTATAGAGTAGTGCCTGAATCGTGGGGTTCCCCTATCTTTGCTACCCCGCTCATGTCCTTTTTCTTAAAGCTTAAAAGGCTTAAAGCCTCTTTAAAAATTTAGAACAAGGATGTTTTTGGGAATATATTCAGGAAAATAAAAGACCTTGAGAATCAAATCTGTTGTTTGGAAGAAGAAATCCAAAGCTCCTGGGATGAATGTAAAAATGCTCATTTATCTAATCTAAAGGTTGAAATGCAATCTGCTCTTCTTCAGGAAGAAACTTTTTGGAGACAAAAGTCAAGAATTAAATGGCTCCAAGAAGGTGACAACAACACCAAGTTCTTTCATATGGTTACTAATTCTAGAAGGGGTCAAAATGGCATATCTCAGATTCAAGACTCAAGGGAACTGGTTGGACTCTATGGAAGATATAGATAATGAAGCGGTTTCCTTTTTTTAAAATTTGTTATCCTCTGATAATTGCATGCTAGAACATAATCTCCTTAACTATATCTCTTGTCTCATTTTGGATGAGGATAATAGCTCTATTATCAAATTCCCTCTCTTGAAGAAATTAAAAAGTTGTTTTTAGTATGTCGGCTAATAGTGCTCCTAGCCCAGATGGGTTTTCTGACCATTTTTATCATCTTACAGGGACATTATTAAGGAAGACCCATTTTAAAAATTTCAGCTTTTAACAATCTTAGAGAGAATTTTTTCCCTTCTTCCTTAAAAGGTTCAATATTATCCATCAAACAAGAAACAAAAGAAGAGTGGTATTCCATAGTTTGAGATTGCTCTCATAGATTGTTAAGGTGGCATTTGGATTGGATTTTTTTGGCCAAAAATCAATTCCGATAAAATTGATTGTGTAGAAATTCATGATCAAATAATCATTTTTTCAAATAATAGTGTTCGGAGAATACGAAGTTGAGAGACTCACCTACGTATTCTCCGAACACTATTCTTTGAAAATTTGATTATTTGACCTTTAATTTCTACACAACCAATTTTATCAGAATTGATTTTTGGCCAAAAAAATCCAATCCAAATGCCTCATAAATGAGTGAAGCCGAACCGTAGATGGGAGTAACCTTCAATTGTTCTAACCAGCTTATTCCACATATGATAACAGGGACACTGGTCAGATTTTTTACTAAAAGAACCATTATCAAGAAGCATTAAACCTCTAATTTCAGATTTAGTAAGAATAGTAGGAGTGTAATTCTTGCAAGTAATCTCAGAGTTAAATATAGGAATATCATCAAGATTTGAAGAATTTTCATGTGGTTCAGCCATATTTAAAACTGAGATCTGATGAATTGGGGGGAGATTAATCCCTTCGACATTTGAAATTGAAGCATCATCTCTGATGTCAATGACTTTTCCATTAAGATCCATGCCAGATTCGATCTTAGAGGTATTAGAGTTGATCATAGTAGAACTGATAAGATTTTTTGGAACAGTAGCATCAACCATACCTAGAGAAGAATGAATTACCATAGTTACCAGAGCGAGAAGCGAAAACGAGAAGCAAAGCGAAATCAAGAAGCGAGAAGCGAGACTCAAAAAAACCATAGGAGAGGCTCCTCATTCCCATTATGTTATTTATGGGTAGCTATACATTTTATTTTATCTTACATGAGATTTTTGGGGAAAAGTAGGTGCCTTAGGTTTCAAATTGACGATACTTGCTTAGAGTCTACACCCTAGGCTATAGACTGCGGTTTATATCACATCATTTCACACATATAGCTCCCTTTGATTACTAGATGAGACGTGGTGGAAGCGAGTTCGTCCGAGGAAGTGAGTTTCCTAGGAAACGAGTCTGTCCGAGGAAGCGAGTTTGGGAAACAAGCTTCCCACCCTATACATAGCTTCCCTGCAACTATGTGAATTACGCTGTTGTTTGGAGCAGAAGAATGGATTTCCACATGCGAGATCCTCGAGTATATGCTAGAACGATCAACCTTCCCTGGCTCCGATGCAAATTCTGGAGTGCTTTTCTGAAATTCAATCCCTTTGTTTTGCACAGAATCGTTATTTTCGTTCTCATTGTTTTCGATCTCATGGCTTGAAGTTTTGGTTGGGTTGCATTGATATGTTTCACCAGATTTTTTCTTCACCACCATTCTTTATTTTTCGATCTAGCTTCACCTTCTTCAGCCTCCTTATTCCCCATGATTTTATGTTTATATCTGGAATTTTTTCCAAATTTACAGTTCGCCAAATCATGTCCTAACTTCTTGCATTGTAAACAGAAAAGGGTACTCTTCTCATACTCAATGGCTTGCCATCTTCCATTGTTTCTTATTCCCAGCAAGAAGCGTTCAGGGTTCTGCTTGAGGAGATCAACTTCGATACAAACTCGTGCAGCACTTGGTCGGGACCACGATTTGGTCGGACCATCCATCTTTAAAACTTTGCCAATTATATTGCCAATAGAATTCAGAGCAGATTCATTAAAGAGGTGTATAGGAAAATTTGGAAAGCTTACCTAGATCGGAACTAGAGATGGTTCACTTCTTGAAACGAATGACTTGGTCCATTTAAAGAATCGGAACAAATAACCATTGATGTAGATCGCTTCCTTAAGCCAAACCATCAAATAATCCTCTTCGGAAGAGAAACGAAAGAGGAGGTGATGAGCATCAAGAATCCCAATAGAATGCCATACAGACACCAATAGATTTCTTCATGAATGTTTTTATTGCTGCAAGGGGAGGATGCTCATACACACACTTGGGTACCAAGGTGAGCTGATGAGGGATGGATAGAGTCGAAGTTTCCTCCTCTGAGAAGAACAGTGCTGGTTCACCTAAGTGAGAGACCTTGTTTTTAAAAGGTATGGAAGGAGAAGATGGTTCTAAGATCTTTGATGAGTTCCTTGCAACATTAGCGTAAGAAAGAAGGGGAGTATCAGGCGGCCTGGAGGAGGAACCACCCTCCAAAGCGCCGGCAACCCTAGGGTTTGCCATGAAACCGTAGCAAAACGAATAGGAAAAGTTTGCTAACATGCACCAAAAAAATTCGCTAAAGTGCACCTCCAGAGCTCGACTACAAAGGCCTAATTGAGATGTGTTATTCTTTGAGCTATGAATTGCAATATAAGTTCAAGGTTTCATCAGTGGTTGATTTTACAATTATGCTTTCTCGGGAAGGAATAATCACGAACACTCCTGAGTTTGGAAATTGTTATATCATAGTACTCTATATAAGAATTGATACTACACTGACATGCATGCCATGTTTCTTTTGACGAGGGTGACAGATATGAGAAACATGACTTAATCTCTTGAAGAATAGTCTGCAAATTTCTCTTCCTCTTCTCAAGGTCATTCACTTGTGGTGTTTGATCTGGTCGGATTTTGATTTATTGGGCTATGATACCACTATTGTCAAGCCATAGACACTGATCCTCCCAAATCTCGAGGTGTGACAACCATCGATACAATCAATTCATTTTTAATCTTTCATGATCAATCTTATCCAGAAAATCATAGTATTTAATACTCTGAATTCATAAACCTCATCCATTCTTTAATATTAATAGTCAATCTAACCTAAAGTTTTCCTATTTTGAACACACTTTCAGTGGAAATTCATTCTCATAACATGCATCCACTGTTACTAACAAAAAAAGGGACCATCCATTCCATGGATAACTGACATATTACATTCCAGTGTCCTCATCCATGGTAATTCAGAGTTTTCTAACTAGACAACTGTATATACAACAATTAAAAAAAGATCTACATATACATTATACACACATCTATACCTTCCCAAAAATACTTCTCTCTATACATTCAAAAGGCTCTCTTAGCTATCTTGGTACCAGATCTTTATACCATGAAGCATTCAGAGTATGAATGATGTTTGGTCGATAACAGTTGAAAAAATCTCCATTAGAATTGAATATAAAAAATGGTCATTTATGCTTTGTTATTGTTGTCGTAGTCGAAGGAAATTTGAAGGGCTTGTGAAAGTCATGTTCATCAATTTAATCTCTTTAGGTGTTAAGGTTCGTGGCTCAATGAATAGAGTAACCATGGATCTGGATGATGATCTTATCCACTAGGGAATTTAGGCCCAATTTTCTATATGAGATTTCTTATCCATTAGAGTAGGAGTGCATGTTTTTACTGATTGTTTCCTGCATTTGATGATTCCATGTGAATTGCTAGAAACATGTGAAGTGTATGGCCCATAATTGTAGGGAAGCTATGTACAAGGTGGGAAGCTTGTTTCCCAGACTCGCTTTTGTTTGCTTCCATTAGGTCTCATTTAGTGGTCAAATGGGCTGTGATGGGATAGACCTGAGCTTAAAGCCTACGACATAGATCCCAAGCAAGTATCGTTGGATTGAAACCTAAAGCTGCAAGGCACCTACTTCTCCACAAATCTCAATTAAGATAAAATTTAAGGAATGATTAGTCATCCTAAAGTAATGAGAATGAGGCACCTATATCTATTTCTTGCTTCCCAGTTTCTAAGAATTGTTTGAGCTTTGCTTCCAGCTTCTCGTTGCGGGTTGAGAGCTTTGGCTCAAGTGCAGAAAGACCCTTGCATTTCAAGTGCTTGGGAGAATAGACATCCCTTTAGATGTTTATGTATCCTTTTTCCCATTTTTCTTATTGTTATATTTGCTCTTTCTCTCTCCATTTATTTAGAGAGTTCCATCTTCACCTCCATAAAAAACTTCCTTGATCCCACTTTAGAGAATAAGAGTGTGTGATATAGCTTTCTCAATTTGAGGTTCCGGAAATTGACACAAAGATGTATTTGCCCATTCTTTTGTGATTGTTCTTTATTGCAATCATGTGTTATGCATAACATCTTTAAGAGTCCATTCTTTGGCTGAGACTTATAAAGCTTGGCATTTTACACTTTGTCATGGTAGTTGTTAGCAAAATTTGAGTCACTTTGTCCAGATGTCTAACAAAATTAATTCTTACCATAATGAGAGTTCGAGTCTTATCATTTTTAATGAGTTTTGAAATCAGTCATTTTGCCGTATTTGAAGCGTTACAGGAATTGCAAGCCAAAAAATGAAAAGCACGATTAATCTAGTCCTCAAAAGAAAATGCATATTGTCAAATGACAAAACTTGCAAAGTGCCGGACTTTATAAGTCTCAGTAAAAGAATGAGCCTTAGGGTTGTTCTTTTGCAAAGACTTATAAAGCTTGGCACTTTGCACTTTGTCATATGCTAGTTGGTAGGAAATTTGAGTCACTTTGTCAAGGATTCTAACAAGACTAGTTCTTATCATTTTTTATGAGATTTGAAATCATTCATTTTGCTACATTTGAAGTCTTACAGGAATTGCAACTCAAGAGATGAAGAGCATAGTACATCTAGTTCTCAAAAGATAATGCATATTTTTCAATGACAAAACTTGTTAAGTGCCAGACTTTATAAGTCTCTGCAAAAGAATGGACCCTTAGTGAATTCCTCACCAACTCATGAATTCTTATTTTTTTGCCTTTCAAGTTTCAAATATCTCATGAGAAGTTGTAAAAGACTTGGTGACTGTTTTCTGCATTCAAGGTTGGATAATGGACTTGGGGATTGCCACACTCCACTTGTGGTGGCTTTGACTACTATATATTCGCTCTTGCTTGAATCCTCTTCTCCCCTTATTTCCAACTCTTAGATTGCAGTAAGGAGAATGTTCATCTATTCCATCTGATTTCCATTTTTGTTGTTTGTGTAACACCATAAGCTTTCAGAAGTATGAATGATGTTTGGTCAATAACAGTTGAAAAAGCACCATTAGAATTGAATATATAAAAAAAATGGTCATTTCTGCTTTGTTACGGTTGTCTGAAATTGAGGAAATTTGAAGGCTTGAGAAAATTCATGTTCATCAATCAGTCTCTTTGGGCGTTAATGTTCGTGGCTCGGTGAATAGAGTAACCATGGAGCTGGATGATGATCTTATCCACAAGGGAATTTAGGCCCACTTTTCTATATGAGAATTCTTATCCAGTAAAGTACTAATGCAAGTTCTTACTGATTGTTTCCTGCATTTGATGATGGCATGTGAATTGCTAGGAACATGTAAAATGTATGACCAAACCAGGCCGGCGACCCGTGAAGGTATCTCCTTTGAATCTCGTCCTCTTTATGATAAATGATCCATTTGCCCCAAAATGAAATGATCCCTTTGCCCAGAAATGTCCTGGCCCAATAGGGAAATTCGAATTCATTGGGTCTTTTGATACAATCAAATAGATTGCCACAAGGGCACCATATTCTAGGAGCCTAAACTATTTGATTGAATAAATCCTCTTGTATGAAATACATTGTCACAAGGGCACCATATTCTAGGAGCCCAAATTACGTGATTGAAAGACCCCCCATTTCATAGTGTCTGGGAGAAAAGAAATCCATTTAGATGTCTGTATCCTTTCTCCCTTTTGTTTTCGTTATATCTGGTCTCTCTCCATTTATTTAGAGAGTTCCGTCTTCACCTCCATAAAAAACTTCCCTGACCCCACTTTAGAGGATAAGAGTGCGATATTGCTTTCTCAATTGGAGGTCCCGATAACTGACAGAGACGAATCTGCCCATTCTTTTGTGATTGTTCTTTTCGTCATATGATCTGCATAAGATCTTTAAAGAATGATATAGTGGTTCCATACGTTATGAGGCTAATATATGTATTTTTGTAAGAAAATAAATGATCATTTCTGCTTTGTTTCTGTTTTCATAGTTTGATGAAATTAACATGCTTGGAAAAAAGTATTGTTTTATCAATTTAATATCGTTGGAAGTTTGGGTTCATGGCTCAAAGTGAATAATACTATATAACATTGGAGGTGGTTGATGAACTTTATCCACTTGGTGCATTTAGGCCCAATTCTCTATATGAGTTTGTCATTATCCGCTAAAGTTGGCATGCATGCGCTTACTGATTGATCCCTGCTTTGATTGTTCTATATTGCAGTCATTATTTGTTCAGCATAACATGTTTAGAGAATGACAGAGGTCCCATACGATATGATGCTAATGTCTGTATGTTATTCTTTGAACCTGTTTCAGGTATCATCTGTATAGAGATGAAGATATATTGGGTACTTTGCATGACTGATGTATCCAGCCACCTTTGACCATGTTAAAGAGCAGCCCAAAACAAAACAATTCTATGGTAGTTGAGGCAGTTTGAATTAGTAGAAGAGTTGGCTATGTGGTTGCAGCCAAACAGTTCTGTCATGTTCTTTCACTCGAAATCGGATGAAAGAAACTTCATAATTTACCATTATTGGAGAAGTAAATTTATGGAATTGAAACATTTTTATTTTATGCCATCATGATCCTTGTTTCACTTTCATATATCATGTAGCCCATTTCGATCTAGTGTTGACACTGATGATTTATAGGTTTGGTTGGACACTTTTGATTTTTTTACCTTTTAATTCATTTTTTCTTGAGTCTATCATATGTGTGGGAGGAAAAATACCGGAAGGACACGCGTCAGCAGCAGCTACTTCCACGTCCTGGTTTACTGGTAGAAGGTTGGAGCGGAGGGTGTGGCACCCTGACCTGTACTCCGATGGTAAAGTCAGTAGGGGTAGAAGATGGTGAACAGTAGCACAAGAACAAACACTGAAGAAAATACTCGAGGCACCAGGAGAACTGAGCACGTATTCCCGGATCTGGGTTAATGATCCAGTGTCCTCTGCACTAAAAATCACGGGGTTTTTATAGGGCAAGGCTGGTATGGCCATCGATGACCATAGATGGCCATAGGTGTCCATACCACGTGTCTTAGCACTCATTGCCAAATATCTGAGATATATCTGCCGTCGGTTGCATTACACGTGTGAGCCCCCTCTAAGTCCAATCGGACGGGATCGGACGGTACGCAGAAGTGACCAGCATTAAATGCCAAGACAGTGCTTTCGGCACGAAACGGCAAGTTCGGCACACTTGTCGGAATTATGGATCGCCTCCTGATCACTTCCTCCTACGAGTCGGTCTCGTTGTTGACCCAAGCTCGGTTACGGCGTAGATGCCTCAAAACACAGCACGACCTCGTTGTCGGTGAGACAACGGTCTCGTTGTTCGCGCAACGATAACGACGTTGTCAAGAGCACAACGTTCACGTTGTGCTTTAGACAACGAGTACGTCGTCAAAGTCACAACGGAGACGTTGTTCTGCAAGAGAACAAAGACGTCGTAATGCGCACAACGGGATCGTTGTGTATCGGACAACGCGTGACCCCGATATTTTAAGCACGTGACCCCAACTTGTGTCCACGTGTCACTTTCGTGAACAAAACGACAAAAACGAGCTCGTCCCTCAACGCTGAGTTGGTTTTACGAATTTTATCCGTTACAATTTGCCCCTTTATGATGCTTGGAACGTAGTTCGAAGCGTCATAAACGGACAAAAAGATCATACCTGGCACTGCTCCGGAAGACGAAACGTTGCGTGCTTTAAACGCTTGCTGGGAAGGTTGACCGTTCACGCCAGCTGGTTACGCGTGCGAACCGTCACGTCTATTCAATGCGGACAGGCTGTCATCATTACCGTTTTAAATTTCGAGAATGCTTTAATGACCCCGACGGTTACTCTACTTGGTGAGAAGACGATCCTGCCACTGCTCTTAATCCCGTTGATACAGGTGTACGGCTTAGATGAAGGGCAGTGGCGTATTTTCACAAACCGGAGATGCTTATAAAATCCTACCGAATCTTCCTTCTCTTTCACCCTGTTTCATCAAGCACTGTTACTCTGCCGAATTCTCTTCTCATCTGAAAGTTCATCTTCCTCAAGCTCTTCAACAATCTCTCTGAGTTCTTTGGTTCGGTACGCCCTTCACCCCTATCTCTTATTATTTCTTTATTGTTTCTCCATTTCTCTCTTCTCTGGTTCTCAGAGCGATTCTGCTCTGTCTTCTCTGTTTACTGTTTTTGCCCTTCTTCGCTGTTTCTTCCAATCACCATGGCCGCCATCGTTCCCGTAGAACCCGCTAGGTTAGAGGAAGTTAGAGGCCCTTCCGATGATGAGGCCAGTTGCACAGGTAGCGCACCTCACGGTGCCTACATTGAAAAATCCTCAGTTCTGCGCCAACACCAGTTGGTATATCTGAATCGTTACAGGGAACGTTTCGACTTCCCATCCAACGTCAATCTCCACTTCAAGCGAGGTGATGTTATCATTGATAGGCGATCGGCCTGTACCGTTGTCTATCTTTCCCAGCTTGAGGCTGGCCTTCGCTTCCCTCTTCATCCTGTCTTGGATGAAGTTCTGTCCACCCTGCAACTTGCTCCGGGGCAGATGCACCCGAGCTTCCATAAGTACATGTCCATGATGATCAAATTCATCAAGGACGGCTACCCAATAGAGGCTAGGCACCTATTCCACTTCTGCCATGCCGTCAGATGCCGAAACAATGATGATGGTCTGTACTCCTACTATTCGTGGAACAAGAAACCCCACTATCCAGAGCTCGTCTCGGGCATTCTTGATAGGGAAAGGAAATGGAAAGCCACTCCTTTCGTTGTCTCTGGCGGCTGGAAGGCAGAGAATTCCTCGGTCCCCAACGTCTTCCGAGTGGAAGCAGGTATACCACAAGTCATCCGTTGTCCGATGTGCGCCATTGACCTGACTACGCTCTCGTTGTACGCTGTATCTTCTCGTCCTGCTAACTTCCTCGTTGTACTCATTTTGTTTTCTCTTGTGTGCAGTGGACCCAAAGAAATTCCCATACAAAAAGTTGGCCCCAGAAGAGGAAGGCCTCCTTACTGGTATTCGTCGTGCTCGAGGTGGGGAATACATCAGGTGGAAGCCACTCAACCCCGACACGCGGGTCTCGGCCAGCACTCCAGCAGCTACCCAACAACAGCAACAGCAACAGCAACAGCAACAGCAACAAGGCGCCTTCACTTCCTTACCTTCACCAGCCCTTCATCTAGCTGAAGAAGAAGAAGAAGAAGAAGAAGAAGATATGACCGACACAAATCCACCCCCGCTAAGCAGGAAGCCGAGGTCTGCTCGCCCTGTGGTCCAGCCGCTTTCACCGCCACCACCGCCAACGAAGAAGAGGGGCCATTCCTCCAAGGGTACAGCGACTGCTGACCCGAAGAGAAAAATGCCCACCCAGGCCGAGTACGAGGCCAGGAAGAAGGCCAAGGCGGACAAACGCCTGGAGAAAGAGATTGCAGCCATTGCTGCTCCCCCTTCCGTCCCTGCCGCTCCTCCAACAAGTCCGGGAGCCAAGGTGACAACGGCAGTGCCCGAGGCCAGCTCGGAGCCTGGCCCTTCTCGAGCTGCCACTGCCCCAGCCAGCACGAGTTCCGCTGTGGTTGCCCTGGCCACAACGGAAGCCGGTACAACGAGTCTCCCGGCCAGTATGCTGCCGTCCTTCGTTCAGCACTGGTCTCCCGACTTCTCTCGGTTCGGGATACCGACCGTGAATGAATCGGCGAAGAGCTCTGGGACGGTCGCCCGAGCTCTGACTTACGCGATGAGGCTGCCCCGGGACGTCGCTGAGGTCGGCCAACTCCACTTGGCCGACCTGTCCTACGCTGCCTGCCAGTCCGTGGCAACAGTAAGCTCCTCCTTCCCTCGTCTCCTATCTTGATTGTTTGAAATACTTCTTCTCGTTGTGCTAACGCCCAGACATCTCCTTGCAGATGAACACGCTCGTGCAAGAGCTCTGTGATCGCAGCCAGGATAAGTACATTCAGCTGCGAGACGGGATCAATTACTGGAGAGACAGGACGGAGATGCTGGAGAAGACTCTTGTTGAAGAGAGACTCAAGGCAGACTTTGATCTGTCTCAAGCCAAGGCTGACACGACTCGTGCTGAGGTAAGGCTAGGCACTGCCACCAAGGTACGGGAAAAGGCTGAGGCTGAGGCACGAGCAGCAAAGGAGGCCGAAAAGAAGGCCAAGCAGGAGGTGGAGAACACTGTTGTACGCATCAGCGAGCTGGAGCATGTCTCCCAAGTCTTGGGCAGACAACTGGAGGAGACTGAGGCAGCCAGGGTAGCACTGGCGGAGGAGCTCGAGGGGGCCAAGAAAGCCAAAGAGGACACCGAGAGGTTCGTGACCCTGAGACTGCAACAGCACTACCAGTCTCAGCTGGACACGCTCTTGGATGAAGATCGTGCTGAGACCGAGAAAGAGGTTCTCGACTCGCTCCGCCAGCAAGGCCGCCTGAAGGAAGACAATGAAGAGGATGCCACCACGTTCTCCGAGCTTAAGAGCAAGGAACTGATCGAGCTCGACAACGAGCCCGAGGTACAAGGCGTCGAGCTGCCTCACTTTCTTGAAGGTCCTGCACCCCTCCCGACCGAGCTATCCTCCGAGCCAGCTGCCCCAGAACTCCCTGCTGCTGATGAAGCTACTCTGGTGGAAGCCCCGACTGCTGAAGCCTCTACTCCTGCCCCTGCTACAACGGCGACAGAGGCCGAACTTGAGCTCGTCTGACCTGCTATCCCTCTGATCTCCTGCTCTTCTGATCCCTTGCCCCTTCCTATGTTTCTGCTTCTTTCTTTTGTTGATGTAAATTCTTATTTCTCCCCTTTATGGGAGTTTCTCTCTGTACCCGCCCAGAAATGGGCTCTTGCTATGAATAGATCGCTCCTTTCTTTTTTATTTGTGTTTGCACTTCTTTTCTCCTCGTAGCGTAGTACAACGCATGCACACAGAATAAGAAAGAACACAACATGAGTAATTGAATGATTTTTCACAGTTCACTGCACCGATGTTAATGCGGTGTCTCGCTATGTGAATGCTTGGATGTTCGCGAGATTATAACTGTTGTATACCACATAAACTATTTTGACCAAAACACTATGAGCAAAACACCATGAGTAGAATGCTATGATCAAAGCACAACGAATAAAACACTACGAGCAGAGCACTACGATTAAGTACTACGATCAAAGCACTACGAGCTAACACTACGGGTAAAGCACTACGATCGTTCACCAGGAGCAAAGCACTATGATCGTTCACCATGAGCAAAGCACTATGATCGTTCACCATGAGCAAAGCACTATGATCGTTCACCATGAGTAGAGCACTATGATCGTTCACCATGGGCAAAGCACTATGATCGTTCACCATGAGCAAAACACTATGATCGTTCACCATGAGCAAAACACTATGATCGTTCACCATGAGCAAAGCACTATGATCGTTCACCATGAGCAAAACACTATGATCGTTCACCATGAGCAAAGCACTATGATCGTTCACCATGAGCAAAGCACTATGATCGTTCACCATGAGCAAAACACTATGATCGTTCACCATGAGCAAAACACTATGAAAAATCACTTATGATCAAGCATTGCGAGCAAGCACTGATCCAGACACATCATTCGCGTAATTCACTGTGAATGCAATCTGACAAATAAAATTCATAGGACGAACGCAATGTAACTCAGTTCCGAAGCACATGCTCAGGGGATGTCATTAAGATAAGCCACTAGATTTGCTCAGATGACACCCTTATATAAGCCACTCGTGTTCGTTGTGAGTACGTTGTTCAGTCAAAACTTTATTTGAATTACTTGCAAAACATTCACAGTATCACACTGATGAATCAGATAGAGAACAGTGTAAACAATGAGCAGACACAAATCACATGTTGAAATATGAACACTACGATTATGTAAAATCACTGAAAACTTGTAAGCACGACGATGTATGTAAATAGCATTTCACAGATTCTATTGAAAGAATTGCCTCAAATTCATGATGTTCCAAGATTTCGAGATGAGGTTACCTTGCAAGTCTTTCAAGTAGCAGACTCCAGGACTTCCCAATCGTTCCACGATATAAGGCCCTTCCCAGTTTGGTCCCAACTTGCCACTGTTAAGCTCTCTTGTGTTTTGGAACACTCTTCGGAGGACGAGATCACCGACTTGCAGCACTCTCCGTTGTACTTTCTTGTTGTAGGCCTTCCTCAATCGCTGCTGGTACCTCCTCATCTGAATGCTAGCATCTTCTCGCTTCTCTTCTAGCAGGTCAAGATGAATAGCCATGAGTACTGTGTTCTGATCTTTCTCTCCATCCTTCTTCTTGCTGTGCCACGAACGCACTGTAGGAAAACTAATCTCTGTAGGAATGACAGCCTCCATGCCGTACGCTAGAGAGAAAGGAGTTTCGCTGGTAGGGCTCCTTGGAGTTGTTCTGTACCCCCACAAAACGTTGTGCAGCTCGGTGGTCCACTTCCCCTTCGAATCTTCCAATCTTCTCTTCAAGGCATTGAGAATATTCTTGTTGGCTGCCTCGGCTAACCCATTCCCCTGAGGATAATATGGGGAAGAGAAGACATGCTTGATCTTCAACTCGCTGCAAAAGTCGGCAATTATACCTCCTGAGAACTGTTTCCCGTTGTCAGTAATGATGGACTGCGGTATGCCAAATCTACAGATGATATGCTCCCACAAGAACTTCTTCACCTCTTGTTCTCTGATACGTGTAAGGGGAACGGCTTCAATCTACCGTGAGAAGTAGTCAGTTGCCACTAGAAGAAAGATTAGATTCCCTGGAGCCCTCGGGAAAGGTCCCACAATGTCAAGTCCCCACCGCGTAAATGGCCAAGGTTGTGATACAGTGCTGAGCTCTTGAGCTGGAGCATGAATCAAGCGAGCAAACCGCTGGCACTGGCTGCACCTCTTCGCGTACTTCTGAGCATCGGCCTGCATATAAGGCCAGAAGTAGCCTTGCCCCAGAGCTCGATGGGCAATGGTTCTCCCGCCCGAATGAATGCCACATATACCTTCATGTAGCTCAGCAAGTATTTTCTCCACGTCTGCAGGATGAACACACTTCAGCAAGGGACCACCAAAAGATTTCCTGAACAATTCTCCTTGCACCAAGGTATAACGAGATGCCTTGAACTGAATGCGTCTCGACACCTTCACACTGATAGGGAGAACTCCGTCCTTCAGATAAGCCACCAACCCTGTCATCCAGCTCGGGACTGGATTGACAAAGAACACTTCTCGCTGTGCCTGAAGAGTTATCGAAGGATACTCTTGAAACTCCATCAGAATAGCCCTGGGCTCGTCAGTCTGCACCATGGAAGCTAGATACGCCAAAGCATCCGCATGCCTGTTCTCATCCCTCCGGGTGTGCCTAATCTCCACAACGGTGAATGTTTCACACAACGAACGGACGAGAGTAGCATACTGCTTCATCCGATCGTCCTTGCATTCATAAGCACCATTCACCTGATTCACCACGAGCTGTGAATCACAAAACACTCTCAACGTGGAGATCTGCAGCTCTCGTGCACTCCCCAACCCAAGGAGTAAGGCTTCGTACTCAGCTTCATTGTTAGAGGCAGTGAACCCAAGACGCGACATCTTCTGCACCTTGATGTCGTCCGGACTTATAAGCACAACGCCCAGTCCTGAACCACTGAAATTGGAAGATCCGTCCACGTACAACAGCCAACCGCTCCATTCCGACGACTCGGCCCCCTCCATAACGGCATCCCCGTTCTCAACTTCGATTGGGAGCTCCCGTAGATCAACAACCATGTCCTCTGCCTCCTCTTCCACAGGGAAATCAGATTGAAAACCCGCCATTGCTTGCCCCTTCTCTGAACTCCTGGCCCGATACTGGATATCGAACTCACTCAGAGCTACTGCCCACTTTGACATCCTCCCCGCCAGCTCGGGTCGTCCCAGCACGACTTTCAAAGGATACGTTGTGATGACAACGATAGAATGAGCATGAAAGTACGGATGAAGCTTCTCTGCAGAAAAGACAAGAGCCAGACACATCTTCTCGAGCTTGCTATAATTGCACTCTGCCTTGAGAAAGGTTTTGCTGATGAAGTAGACAGGCTTCTCCACGCCATCACAGCTCCTTACCAGGACGGAACCAAGGGCTTGCTCTGAAACAGACAAATAGAGATATAAGACTTCACCTGGCTCTGGCACCGAAAGGATAGGAGCTAAGCCTAAATACTCCTTCAAGGCAAGGAAAGCTCGGGAACACTCTGGGGTCCACGCAAAAATGGAGTCCTTCCTCAGCAGCTCGAACAGAGGTTTGCAACGATCGGATGACTTGGAAATAAACCGGTTGAGCGCAGCAATCCGGCCCGTCAGCTTCTGGATCTCCTTCTTCGACTTAGGCTCTGGCATGTCCTGCAAAGCCCGGATCTGAGCTGGATTAGCTTCAATCCCCCGCTGACTCACAAGATAACCCAAAAATTTCCCCGAGGTGACTCCGAAGGTGCACTTCTCTGGGTTGATCTTCAGATTGAAAGATCGCAGCACTGAGAAAGGTTCAGCAAGGTCTGCCACAAGAGTACCTCGTACTCGACTCTTCACAACGATATCGTCGATGTACACTTCAACCGTCTTGCCAAGGAGTGACCCGAACATGAGATTCATCAGACGTTGGTAGGTGGCACCTGCATTCTTCAAGCCAAAAGGCATCACCCGATAACAGAACAAACCTCGCTCCGTTATGAAGGTGGTCTTCTCTCGATCTGCTTCCGCCAGGAGGATCTGGTTATAGCCCGAATAACCATCCATGAAGGATAACATCTCGTGGCCAGCAGTGGCGTTGATGAGCCTGTCTATCCTTGGCATGGGAAAAAAGTCCTTGGGGCATGCCTTGTTGACACCGGTGAAGTCGATGCAAACTCTCACCTTCCCGTTCTTCTTAGGCACAGCCACAACATTGGCTATCCAGTCAGGATACTGCACCTCCTGAATGAACCCGAACTGGATCAGCTTGTCAATCTCTTCATTCACTGCATCATGATAAGCTGGAGCAAGCCTCCGAGGTTCCTGCTTTACTGGAGGGATGGCA
Organism: Tetracentron sinense; assembly: GCA_015143295.1. Classification (NCBI taxonomy): domain Eukaryota; kingdom Viridiplantae; phylum Streptophyta; class Magnoliopsida; order Trochodendrales; family Trochodendraceae; genus Tetracentron; species Tetracentron sinense. The sequence goes on from CM026563.1 coordinate 35,818,848, forward strand.
GGATCAGCATTGAGGTGATGGCAGATAACACTCGGATCGATGCTAGTCATGTCTTTGTGAGACCATGCAAAGACATCAAGGTTCTGCTTAAGGAAGTTCAGTAACTCGAGCTCCTCCTCCGTTGTCAAGCTCGTCCCAACCTGCAACACCTTTGGCTCTTCCTCTGTTCCCAAATTGACGGCTTTCGTGGGCTCGACGAAAGGTCTGCACAACGATGTCTCCGAGCTTTCTTCCACAATGGGAGCGACCTGTAACTGCTATGAGGGCACAACGGAAGCAGGAAAATCGCACTTCTGCGAAGCCAACTGATCGCCTCTGATCTCCTGAGGCCCGTCCTGCGTTGGGAACTTCAACACCTGGTAGTACGAGGACGGAACAGCCTTCATCTCATGGGTCCACCAGCGACCCAAGATGGCATTGTACGGTGATGGCGCATCCAGGACAGAAAACCTGGTCTGGAGGACAACGGGTCCAGCCACAACGGGCAAGACAACGTCGCTTACAGGCTTCATCGAGCTACCATCAAATCCGTACAGGGGCGTCTGAGCAGGGATGAGGACGGAAGGATCCAGCTTCATCTGAGTGAAAGCATGAAGGTACAAGATGTCCGCTCCACTCCCCGAATCCACGAGCACTCTCTTGATGTCGAAGTCTCCTATTCTCATGGTGAGAACAAGAGCATCATAGTGAGGTCGGATCACTCCTGCCAGATCACGATCAGTGAAGGTGAGTGCCTGCTCAACGCTTCCGCTAGGCACTTGCACCTGGCACACTGCAGCCTCATGAGACAGCTTCCTGGCCTTCGCCCTGAAGTTCCTCTCCACATCAGTTTCCGGCGTGTGCACGTGGTAAATGACATTGATCGTACCCAAGGAAGCTCCTCCACTGGTACTGGGATTATCGGCGGGTTCTCTTCCACGAGATTGGGACACCGGCTCCCTGGTACGCTCCCTACCGCCGTTGTCAGAAGCAAGATACTCTCCCAAATACCCCTCCTGAACAAGCCTCTCCAAGTATTCTCTCAGAATACGGCATCGATTGGTGAGATGACCACGGCACTTATGATAATGACAGTACTCATGCACCCGTGGCCCCGATGTAATATCCGGCACCGCCCTCGCCGGCCACTCAAAGTATGGCTGATCTTCCATTGACCTCATGATGGTCGCCGGGCTGACCGTGAAATTGATGCGCGGTGTCTGATCTGCAAAAGGTCGCCTCTCATTAGGCTGCACGCCTCTCTCGTGCTGTACTTGAGGCTGCACCGGGTGTGGCTGATAGTGTTGCCTCGCCTGCTGGTCATTAGGACGTCTCTCCGTCCTGCTCTGATGCTGGTTAAAATTTCTCTCAAACGGGCGCCGATCTGGCTGATCCCGTTGAGTCACATACACAACTTTCTCTTTCCGCTTCCTCGGTGGCGAGTCCTCAGATGATGAAGACTCGTGTTGCTGCTTCTTCTCCTTCCTCTTCGATGATCGATGTGCCCTCTCCACGACATCCACTGCTCTCGCTCTGGGCTTCGGCACTGACAAGACGGATACGTCCTCCTCGTACCTCCCGTACTTGGTAGCACGTACCATCAACTCGTCCATCTTGACAGGATAGTCAAGAGCTAAGGACTTGTAGAGCTCGGAATGCTTGGGGATAGCATTCTTGAAAGCGGCGATGCAGCTTGCTTCGTCAACCTTGTCAATATCGTGGACTTCATCGGTGAAACGCGAAATGAAGTCCTTCAAGGATTCGGCCGGCTTCATTCTCAAGGAGAAGAGAGTATCTGCACCTGCCTTCTTCTTCTTATTGATGATGAAGCGATCAATAAAGGCCGACTGGAGCTCTGAGAAGTTACTGATGGAACCAGGAGGCAAGTTCCGAAACCACTTCGATGCTGCCCCAGATAGGCTGTTGGGGAAAGCCTTGCAATAAAGATCATCATCTGGGTTGCGAACAGCCATCGCATGCTTGAAGTCAAACAAATGCTCCTCCGGGTCCGTCTTTCCAGTGTACATGGAGAAGATCGGAGTTATGAACTTGGAAGAAGTATAAGACTGGTTAATGGCATCCGTGAAAGGAGAGTTCTCAACGTTCTCCTTTGCTGACTGAGCAAAGTGGTCAGGAATCCCTCCCTTCATGCTCTTAACACGAGCACCGATTAAAGCCTCTACTTCCTTGGCTGTTATCCAAGTCTTCTGGGTGTCTGCTCCTCCGGTACCCACTCTCAGGTCCTCTCTTCCTGCTCCTTCTCTGAAATCCACACGATCCGAAGGGATGCTCTGCTCTGCCCGAACCGGAGGCTGCCTTACATCCCCTTCAGTAGGAAGAAGCACAAACCTGGTCTCACGGTTCTCCGGGGCAGAAGGAGAAGAAGAGAAGTCAAACTGGCGTCTCAAGGAAGGCCTCTGCTGTGGCACCTCCTCCACCTCGAGCCTGCTATGCTCGAACGCCTCCAGCCTTGCTTGCATCAACTGTTGCTGCCTGGTGATTTGATCCAGAACAGACTGCTGCAGTTGCAGCATCGCCAAGACGCGATCTGAAACAGAGAGCTCAGCAGGGGGAGGCACGGTCCTCTCTGGTTGCCCAGACGAAGGGCTGGCTCCAGGAACGTGCACGACGGAGGGTATGAAAGAAGTGGAATGAGGGGTTTGATCCTCATGCCCAAATACTTCTGACTGATCAGCCATGATCACAGAGAGCGAAGGGGGGGTCCGTTTATTATTTCCCACAGACGGTGCCAATTTTGTGGGAGGAAAAATACCGGAAGGACACGCGTCAGCAGCAGCTACTTCCACGTCCTGGTTTACTGGTAGAAGGTTGGAGCGGAGGGTGTGGCACCCTGACCTGTACTCCGATGGTAAAGTCAGTAGGGGTAGAAGATGGTGAACAGTAGCACAAGAACAAACACTGAAGAAAATACTCGAGGCACCAGGAGAACTGAGCACGTATTCCCGGATCTGGGTTAATGATCCAGTGTCCTCTGCACTAAAAATCACGGGGTTTTTATAGGGCAAGGCTGGTATGGCCATCGATGACCATAGATGGCCATAGGTGTCCATACCACGTGTCTTAGCACTCATTGCCAAATATCTGAGATATATCTGCCGTCGGTTGCATTACACGTGTGAGCCCCCTCTAAGTCCAATCGGACGGGATCGGACGGTACGCAGAAGTGACCAGCATTAAATGCCAAGACAGTGCTTTCGGCACGAAACGGCAAGTTCGGCACACTTGTCGGAATTATGGATCGCCTCCTGATCACTTCCTCCTACGAGTCGGTCTCGTTGTTGACCCAAGCTCGGTTACGGCGTAGATGCCTCAAAACACAGCACGACCTCGTTGTCGGTGAGACAACGGTCTCGTTGTTCGCGCAACGATAACGACGTTGTCAAGAGCACAACGTTCACGTTGTGCTTTAGACAACGAGTACGTCGTCAAAGTCACAACGGAGACGTTGTTCTGCAAGAGAACAAAGACGTCGTAATGCGCACAACGGGATCGTTGTGTATCGGACAACGCGTGACCCCGATATTTTAAGCACGTGACCCCAACTTGTGTCCACGTGTCACTTTCGTGAACAAAACGACAAAAACGAGCTCGTCCCTCAACGCTGAGTTGGTTTTACGAATTTTATCCGTTACAATATGGTTTTACATGTAATCAAACACCAGTTTTGATACTGGTGGACCATGAGATCCATCTATGCATTTTCAGAGCAGTGTAGTCTAAGCGTTCAGGCAATTGGGGGTTCACTAGATGAGGTGTTGCCTAGGTGTTTCCTAAGCGACCAAAATTTTTACTTTTCAATCATAATTATAAAAATTATGCAACTGTCCGTCTAGATCATGATTAGATGATAGGAGTCCCAGCTAGGTGAGGCGGTGGCCTAAGCACCACCTAGGCAACATTTTGACTAGACTGCTTCAGATCAAGAGTGATGTATTACTTATGTCAGTACGATTGAACACAATTAGTTGTGGATATTTGGTGCTGAAATTAGGAAGCTATTCAGCATTATAGAAACGAAATTACATGTTTTCTCATCTGTATTGTTAAATCTTGATGGAACTAATATTTAAGGTTATAGTGTGTTGTGTGTTCTATTCAATGAAATGGTTATGACCTGTTAGATGTCCAATCTCATAAAACTGTAAATGGATGTCAATCGTGGTCGATAAAATTGGTGGTAGAATCTATTTTGAAAGATCGACTTTATTGGAAGTGAAGTTATAATCATTAAAATCAATTTCTTCCATAACCCTAGGTGGCGTTTTGATTGGATTTTATCACTATTATTTGTAAAAATGATTATTTGAATTTTATCACAATTGATTTTTGGTTAATAAAATCCAATCCAAACACCCCATAAGAATATAAATGTACCTTGCCTTTTAACCTATAACTAAAATGCTGTCTCTTATTTCCACAACTCTGTGAACACCCTGTTTTTGTTCTTGTACGGAATGTAGAAAAGAGAAGCGGAAGAAAATCTATTTTCCTTAGTTTTGGGGGGGAAAATAAGAGAAAATTAGAAAACATTCTAATTTCAATCCCCCACCCCCAAATTTCAATTAGAGCAGCGATTAGCCCACTCTGCATTTCACTGTCTGGTTGACTGCTGTCCTTTTTCACCTCTTTTTAATTATGGTTAAGCTCAAGTAAATTACGGATAATATGTTTCAACTAAATTAAGGTTAATATGTTAGTTTTTCTAAAAAGCAGATGGGTTAACCCTATGGGTGCGTTCGTTTGACGAGAAAATGGGTGAAATAAAATAAAGAAAAAAGAAAAGAAACTTAACTTTTCTTGCTAAATAACCGTGAGATGAAGTTTTTGAGAGAAAATTTGTCCTTATTAAAAATCTGTTTTTTGCAAACCAGACGAAAGAAAGAAACGAACAAGAAAACACACTTTTCTTTTTCTTCCCCTCACTTTCTTGTCAAACAAACACACCCTAGGGGTGAGTGAATCTTAACAAGTAGTTGGTGTTAACAAGGGGGGGTGGTCCCAACCTCCACCATCACTTTCACCTGCTACCACCACCACTACAGCCATTGTTGCCACCACCGCCATCACATCCAAAGCTGCCTTTTACCATTGCTGCCGCCACCGCTACTGTCGTAGCAGATACAACCACTGCCACACTCTTAAGGCCTTTTTGTTTTGTTTTCGTTAGTAATCAAATCAGTAAGCAGAGATTACTTTACTGAGATTACTTTTCCTGTTTTTTCTTCATGTATTTATTTTCATGGCATCGAAAAAAAGGTTAGAGAGAAAAGCAGTAAGAATAAGAATAGTAGAGATCATGATTAATACTACTATTAACCTGTTGTATATTTAAACCATAGTTACCGGTTTGAGGTCTGGTAGAGTATTGTTCGTCTTTTCATGCTCATCCATGTAGGACTACCAATGGGCCGGGCTAAGGTTGACCGGGTAGAGAAGTAAGGACCAACCTTGGCCATTGAAGAGCCCGAACTAGTTAGGCTTAAGCCCTACACTGGCCGGATCATGGTTCGGCAAGGAGAAACAAAAAATTATTTTGTCATGGGATCTAGTTAGTTTTTCTTAAATTTAGGTAAATGTCATTGTCGACACAATTTCGCGGACGAAATAATGGATGATCAAATAACAATTTAATATTAAAAATAATACACTCTCAAATAACCCTCTGATTAAAAGTCAGAGTATTTAAAGAAATTTAATGAAGAGAACAAGGGGCCGATGGACATGTTCCTGGCTCTTGAAGAAGTTGTGTGATTCTCTTCTCTTTGGTGAAGACTGGGCTTTAGCTTTGGTTTGATCTTCCTTGGAGATTGTAGTAGCTTTTTCCTTTCTTTCGTGCTTAGCGTGTTACCGGCTAGGGAGATGTTTTTCTCTTTGGAAGACTTGCTTTAGCTTTGGCTTGATTCTTCTTTGGAGAGCTTTGAGTCACTTCTTTGATCTTTTCTTCTATTTCTAATCCTTTCTCTTCTTCGATTTCTCTCTTGAGGTCTTCTTTTGATTGTCTGTGAATGATCTCCTTTTCCTTCGTCTTGAGAGTCTTATTTATAGACTCTTGATATAGAGATCTTGTGGGTCCTACTCATTTTAGTGGTTATAAAGGCTTTGATGTTGGCAGGCCGACCCATTAACACTCTTTTTATGAGCTTGTGAGTTCTTATGAGACTTGTGAGCTTGGTAACCGATCTTAGACTTATGATCCGTAGAGACTTGTGGAATGATCTTAGACTTGATCCTTAGAGCTTGTAAACCGATTAGACATGATCCTTATGAGCCTTGTGAACCTTATGAGTCACTTGTGAGCCTTATGCATTCTTATGAGAGTTTTGCAAGACTTGTGATCCTTAGAGACTTGTGAGCTAATCTTAGACATGATCCTTATGAGCATTCGTAACCGATCTTTGACTTATGATCCGTAAAGATATGGTAACCGATCTTGGACTTTGCCAACCCAAAGTTTGGCCTTGTCAAATCTTATGAGTCAATTATTTTTCCTTATGAGGTTCTCCTTAACACTCTTTTTATGCATTTTCAAATATTATGTTTATGAGAAACATTGATCATACAAGACATATAGTGCTTGTGGTACTTGTGAGTATACTAACAATTTAAGAATCTTAATATAAGCATCAAATGGGTTTGGAAAACTTTAAACATTCAAGACATGTTGAGATAAGCTTAGGTGCCTCATATAAATCATAAAAAGCCTCAACACATCCAATCACAACCTTAGGATACCATATATAGAATTTGCATAGTAAGGAACATCACGAGCATGCTTTCAAATTTTAGTTTTCATAATGGAGATTTAGATAATGTCTATAGTAGAGAGAATTTCCTCATTCAATGTCATTAACTTCACAACTCATTTATTTCTCTATATGTGTAATCAAGTTAACTAGTAAGATGTACCTACAATATCTATTCAAAATCATTCTCTCACTATTTGCATCATAACAAGGTTAGTTAGTAGGAGTACTTACCTCTTAAAGATCAATCTTTAGCTTGAAGGAACCCTTGAGTGAGAAATCCAAGCTTAATGGAGAAATCCAACCTTGAGGAGGAAGATCCTTGCTTGAAGAAGATGATCTAAGCCTTGGAAGCCAAGATTTGAGCTCCACTTGATCTCCAACCAAAAACCCCTCTTTGGAACCGTACTCTCCTCTCTTCTCCTCCCAAAATCTCCCTTAGGTTTAGTCTAATCCCAAAACCCCCAAATGTCCTTCTATTTATAGCCCAAGGGGTTGAAACCCTAATTTCCGTAACTCGGTACCCGCATGCGATCGATCACACACCACTTGCGATCGATCGCAAGTCACAGTGCGATCGATCATAAGTCGCAGTGCGATCGATTGTACTTGGAGGTGATCTATCACACATGGACCTGAATGCTTTTGTCAGATTTCGACTATATGCGATCGATCGTAGACTTGCTGTGATCGATCGCAAGTTCCGAATGTTCTTCCCAGATTTTGACTGTTTGCAATCGATAGCAAGTTCACCCGAATGGTTTCTCAGAGTTTCTTTTAACTACGATCGATCGCACCCCATCTACGATCGATCGCAACTTTCTTTTTTCCCAATTTTTTCACCCGTAAATCCTTTTGAGTATTTTCACTCTTACTCATATCATTCTTAGGGCACTCACCCACCTACATACCATTCATAGCTTGTCACCAACCGTTTTTCCTCATTATCTAAATTCAAAATACATGAAAGGCCATTTGGCCTTGAAAGCACTATTCACAAACTATGTAAACGAGTTCTGGGGTTCTACATCGAATTTGTATTGATCTCGAATTTTGAAGCTTGAATCACGCTAGTAGTCAGCTTGGGGGATCCATCTTTCATAAGTGACTTTTTTTTTCGCCAGCGGCAAACGACTCTATTCGGACTTCACATTTGTTGAGAGGAAGTAAATTTATCACACCACTCCATCCGAATGGGTTTCTTAGACGGAGTTCATGACCACAACACTCGCCTTACGCTTATGCACGTAGCTCATGACGCATTTCTTGAGTTGGTGGAAACAACCAAGAATTTGGTAACCAAATCAATTTTCAGCAACTTAAGAAAGAGATCAACTTCCCTTCCACTAGGGTTATAGAACCAAACTTTAGGATGGGTCCCATTGACGATCAAGTTGATGATTAATTCTCAATTCACCAATTAAGTCACAATGTATGCTGGGTTGTGAGTGTGATAAAATAACCCCATTTTCCAATAATGAAACTTTCTTTCCATGAGTCATAGAAGGAAAAGGTAATCCTTCTAAAAGAGTATTTACGACAATTAGGAATTGTGCGTTTTGTGTATGTCCTTCCCAAAAGAGTATTGACGACACCAAGCTTGCCTTTTAGATGGTCTCTTTTAAGAGCAGTGAGGGGCTGTTTTCAGTCTTCAACTTCAACCTCCAATACTTCAATGGAATTTGTTGCTTGTATTTCAATGTCGATGTTTGGTATTAACCACCATCGGCAAACAGGAACCATTGTTGCTTCTTTCTCGGGTAAAGTCAATGTTGTAGAGAGGTTGGCCAGAGCGTCGGCTTATTTGTTCTCATTCCTAGGTACATGTTTGATGGTAACATCCTCGATCTGGTTCATGAGATGAGTAGCATACATGTGGTAGGTGATGAGATTTGACTTGTGAACTTCATATTCCATCAAGAGTTGGTTTACAACAAGCTTCGAGTCACTATACACGTCGAGTTGATGAAGTTGCATATCGTGAGCTAGCTCCAACCCAATGATGAGAGATTGGTACTCCTCCACATTATTTGAACATAGTTCTATAAATGTAAAGGTAAAATGCAAGACTTCATTGTGTGGAGTAATGAAGACAACTCCCGCTCAGCTGCATTTCTTCTAGCGGCGCCATAGAAAAACATTCTCCAAGTTGGTAAGATCTCGACATAGAATATCTCTTCATCAGGTAGATCTTCGGATAGTTCCCACTCTGTCGGAATTGGGTGATCTGCAAGAAAGTCAACTAGTGCTTGTCCTTTTATTAGCTTTCTGAGGAATGTAGAAAATTTCTAATTTTGACAAAAGAAGAGGCTATTTAGTGAGTCTCCCCAAGAGAACTGGTTTCGTCTTGATATACTTGATCGAATCGTCCCGAGAAATGAGTCAAATTGTATGTGACAATATGTAATGCCGCAACCTCTTTGTTACGAAGATGAGAGCTAGACACATCTTTTCAATGGGTGAGTAATTTAATTCGATCCCCACTAAATTTGACTCAAGTAGTAGAGCGCATTTTCCTTATCATCGTGATTTTCTTGTATGAGCAATGTGCCCAATGATTGTTCTTGTGATCTCTTTTAAAGCAGAGTTTATATGAGGTATAGAAATAGAGAGTAGGAATAGGGAATACCTCTAGACTGACTATATATATATATATATATATATATATATATATATATATGAGTCAGTCTAGGTGTACTCCCTATTTTTACTCCCCATTTTTACACCTTATTTAAGCCATTGATCAAAGAAGATCAATGACACTAAATAGAGCTGAGGTGACATCTTTACAAAAGAAATCTAATTCCAAAATTACCCTATCCTAAAAAAATATAAAAACTTTTAAAACACACGATCTCTTCGTTCTCTCTCATCTCTCTTCGCCCCCAAAGTTGTAGGTTGGCCGTGGCAACAGATTCTCTCATCTCTCCGACCACAAATTTGGGTAGATCTCTAATCTTTCTCTCAGTTCTTTCCCATATCTCCACTCAGACCCTTCTTAATCTCCCCCAATTGATCTCAAACCCTTCTCAAGTATGGTTTTATTTGGTTGTTTTTTTTCTCAATGAAAATGGTGGTGAAGATCTTCACGTTGTTTATAAGCTTTTGAGATACTCGTGATCTTCGAAAAACGAATTGAATGAATCAAGGAACAAGATCTGGAAGGCTGAGAAATTGATTTGGTTTTGGATTTTGAAGTGGAAATTTCTGGGAAGGACACACGTCAGCAATTGCAACAGGTACTCTGGTTTACTAGTAGAAGGTTGGAGTTGAAGGGTGTATAACCCTGACCTGTACTCCCATGTCAAAGTAAGTAGGTGTAGAATATGATGAACAGTAAGAAGCACAGAAGCAAATAAGAGAGAAAGAGCAGAAAAATCTTGGTCCCTATGCACTGGGTTTCACGGGGTATTTATAGGTTTAGTCGGATGCCCATGGATGGCCATAGATGTCCATCCATGTGCTTTACACTCATTACCAAATATGTCAGACATATCTGGGACCATACGTGTCACACGTAGGAGCCTACTTTTGTTCAGTTGGTTTGGTTGACAGTAAGACAAAGTGACCAGCATTAAATGCCAAGATAGTGCTTTCCACCTGCCAACAGAGTCGGGCGATCACCTCCTGATTACTTCCTCCTGTGAGTCGGTCTTGTTGTCGACTCAAACTCGGGCCCGTTATGTATGCCAGCACGGAAAAGATGACAGCTGTCTAAAGAGGATAGTCAAACGTTGTCAAGAAGACAACGAATACGTTGTGAATAGAACAACAAATACGTTATGCATAGAACAACGAACACGTTGTGTACATAACAACGAACGCGTTATGATCCATACAACGTATACGTTGTGAATTGGACAACGAGTACGTTGTGATCTAGACAACGGGTATGTTGTATAACGGGCAACGGATACGAACACTTTTGGCCACGTGTCTACCATCTATTTAGCATATCAACGAGGACTAGTTTGTTCTCCAACATTATGTTAATTTTACGAATTTTTACCCTTACAATTAGCCCCTTTATGATGCTTGGAACGTAGTTCGAAGTATCATAAACGACCCAAAACACAAGAGAGGAATACCGTAGTCCTCATATGCTAAATAGATGCTCTGATCTCTGTCCTCTCCCATTCTCTGTTAATCCTGCTTCATAGCCACTGACACATTGCTTGTGAGATACGCAAAAGAAGTAGTGTTTATGCAAGCTGTAACACGTGCGCCAAAATGTCATGCCTCATTAATGCATGACAGGCTATATCATTTGCTTTTGCCCTTTTCGAAATTCGAGACGTTTTATTTGCTCCGACGGTGATACTGTTTAGCTTGAAAAGACGATCAAGCCCCTGAGGTTGCTGACATGAACGGTATAGATGAAGGCTACTTCTGTCCTGCACGAAGTTAGCTCTGACACACTTTTTAAATGAAAGGAAATGACCATCCTGACCTTTCTCTTGAATACGTGTATGGCTCTGATGGAGGTTATTCTCGTCCTCGAAATTTTGAAAACCGCCTACAAAAAGAGGGAACAATACTTCGTCTTCTTCATCTTGCTCTCGCCTTACAGTTACTCTGCTGGATTTTCATTGCAGCCGAAGATTTCAAGTTTTCAGGCTCTAACCTGCTCTCAAAGCTCTCTGGTTACTGTTTTGCATTTCGGTAAGACCTTGCTTTCTCTTTGTATACTATGCTTTTGTGTAGTTTCTTTGTGCTATTCCCTCCACTTCCCTGTATTTGCGTTTGCTCAATTCCCTCTCTGTAAACCTTCTCTGGCACACAATGTCTGTTGAAGCCTCTATTCAAGACGTTAGAGCACCCACCGCTGATGAGGCTAGCTGCTCTGGCAATGCTCCTCATGGTGTTATTGCCACCTCTAAACCCAAACTCAAACCAGCACAACGATATGCCCTCAACCATTACATCACCCGTTACCAGATTCCCTCTTACGTCCACCTGCACTTTAAGAAAGAGGATGTTTACATTGATCATCATTCTTCTTGCACCACCGTCTACCTTGATCAGTTCGAGGCCGAATTAGGGTTTCCACTAGAACCCATAATGGAGTCCATCCTCACCATTCTCCAAGTAGCCCCTGGTCAGATGCATCCAAAATTTTATAAATACATGTCTCTGATAGCCAATTTCAACAAAGACGGATATAACATAGAGGCTAGGCATGTTTTCCACTTCTGACACATTGTGAAATGCTGGGGGACGGTTGAGGACGAGGACAACACTTACTTCACCTGGAGCCAAAAACCCAGAATTCATGACATCATCACACACCTCCCCGATGTAGAATGGGGTTGAAAGGAGTTGCCCTTCATAGTCTCCGGTGCTTGGAGGGTCGAGATTGCCCATCCTGTCCCCAACGAGTTCGTCTCAGGTTCGTTGTCTATCTTCCGTTATCCGTTGCCTTGCTCTGTTGTTTACTATTACCACGTACTCCCATTGACACTGATGATGGAACACTTTCTTTTGCAGATATTTCCAAACCACACTTCACAAACCTCACTGCTGAAGAAGAGTTTCTACTATGGGAAATTCGTACTAAGAAAGGGGACGAGTATATCACGTGGAGACCACTCCCAATCTTCACTCCAGAGGCAGATTCTGTTGTAAAGCCCCTTACCGAGAACCCAATACAAATAGTTCCTCCCCAAGGCCAAAGACCATTTGGACCTGTAATCTTCCTCGATGAAGATGTTGAAGAAGACATGGCTGACCAACTACCCACACTGCATCGACCACCACGAGTCTCAAGATTCACCCGTCCTCCTCGTCCTTTCACAGCGGAAAGGAGAGCAGAAAAGAGAGATAACGATGCAGCCTTAAAAAAGATAAGGGCCAAGAAGGCACGAAGAGAGGCAAAACACGACCAAAGGGTTCAAGAACGAGAGGTTGCAGCTACGACCTCGACCTCGACCAGGCCAGAAACCGAAGAGCCAAATGCTCTAGCTGAACCCGAGGTAGCCAACCTTACTACAGCCATCGTGACCACTCCAACCACTACTGCAACTATTGCTGTTGCTGCTGCTCCTACTCCTGCTATGAACGTAGCCTCGTCCTTTGCTCAACCATGAGAGGAAACCACAATGGAAGAACCTGCCGACTCTTGGATTCCCGTCTTCCCATGAGGATATCCATGTCCAACTATTGCTCACTCAGCGATGGACCACGACCTTATAGCTACGTCTATGCTCTTAGCAATGAGGCTCCCTGAATACGTCATTGTAACAAGAAATATGCACTTCATAGGGAAATTCGGCGCTGCAAACAGGGCAGTGGCTATGGTAAGACTCACATCTTCTCTTACACACTCTCCCTATCACTCTACATACTTATATCGCCCTCTCTTCTTTTAGCTGGGCAATATGCTCACAGGGATGTATGAAGATCATAATGCCCATAGGCGCACATCCGCTAGTCTCAAAGAGAAGGTTCTTGACCTAGAAAAAAGGAAGAAAAAGGAGACACAAGAGCTAAACCTTGAACTGGTAAAGGTAATGGCTGACCTAAGGAATGTTGAGGGCAAGCTCTTCTCAGCTGTGGTGCAACGAGAAGCAGCTCAGGAAGAAGCCCGCAAAGCAAAAGAGGGAGAGAAGGTGGCAGTGGAGCAGGCTAAGAGATCCATCTTACGGATCAGCGAGCTCGATGAATACTCCTGTGTTCTCTTTGGACGTCTCGAGGCAGCTGAGGCTGAGAAAGAAGCTTTGGCTAAGCAGCTCGAGGAGGCCACGACTGCAAAAGAAAAGGAGATTCAAGCTAACAAGGAAGCGCTAACGGAGTCCCTCTGAGTTCACTTTCAGAACGTGCTGAACCGGCCGCTCGCTGAAGACCGGGCTGAGACAGAGAGAGAATTGTTGAAAGAACTTCGAGAGTCTGGACGACTTGTTGATTCTCCTCAATAGTCAAAGGATGAAGCGATCCATTCTAAGGCTACTGGTCTAGACGTCGTAGACCTCAATGATGACGAGGGCGAAGTGCAACGAACAGAACAACCTTCTCTCCCTACCGAGTCAGCCCCTGCCATGCCTGCTCTTGTTGTTCAACCTCTGACCTCTACCGAACCCACTCTTCCCGTTGTTTGATTATGCAACTGTATAACTGAATTCCGCTCTTCTCTGTCTCCGCTATGATTTCTCTTCTTAGTAGTCTATCTCTTTCTCGTTCTTACTATACTTTTATATGGTTTACAGCCGTAGTTCGTTCTTGGATCTCTTCATCAAGGATAGGCTCTATTTGCTCCTCTTTTCCTGTTTCTTGTTTTGTACTTAACACTTTCACTTGCACATGTCACAAACAATCAGGATGAATGAAGTATAGACATATTAAAGAGCATAAGCGATTAAACTCAAGGCACTCAACACTCTATAGTGATAAAACACCACAAATGTGAGGATGCAAATAATTTCTCACATGCATAGAATCCTTTAGTGACCCGTAACGAGATACTAGACTAACTCATGCCCAGATGAGATCTGACTGAGCCACGTATACCCCGCAGTGAGCACTAAGTTCTTGATGATCAATCATTTGATAATACATTTAAGATATTTGACACTTGAACAATCATTGATAAAACTCCATGCACTAGATATGTGTAAGTTTATAGAAAAGGCACTTAGCTTGGTATGATTGGGTTGGCCTCCTTTTGAGTCACTGTTTTGCTCCATAGGTTTTCAATGTAACAACGAAACTGAGTTTAATCGGACAACAGGGACGAACTTGTGTTAACGAAGACGTGCCAGCGAGGCTGACTTATCGACAACGAGGATGAGCTAGAGTTAACAAAGTAAACATGCGTCACTGAAAGTCCGCTATAGCCCCTGCTTAAGTGACTTTCCATATGGCATCATGGAAGAGCTTACGGTGATAGATCTCTTGGCTATGACCTTTTGAGAAAAGCCCCACTCCGGTGATCAGTCACATGTATCATAACACCAAGACAATATGTAGTAAAATTTAATGTTTTCACACATTTAATACATGACAAGCACAAGGATACATGACAATGACACAAAAAATACTGAAAAGCACAGATATGACACTTCACAATTACTTAAGGCCATAAGGCTATACTTCTGATGCGACTTAATGGGACACCCTGCTCAGATTTTTGCCTTAGGAAACCGTCACTGTTTTCCTTCGAGACAATACCTTAAGATAAGCCACAAGTGTCCCGTCGCCACGTTCAAGAACATTGCATGGTCACCGCACTCAGATAAACACCATAACGCAGAACCCGAACTCTTGAGTCTTGCCACTCATGGTCACCTCTTGATCATGCCATTGATATTACACTTGATATTTCAAAAAAGTCAATTCATTTCATAATTGTAATAGAGGGTAACAACACATAAGAGGACATACCTCTTGGTTGGCTATCCATTGATAGCTATAACCTTACTTCGTTTTGCCCTCATGACCTGTCACCACAGGGAACCACGTATTGGTCTAAATATCCGGACCGAACTAGCCTTTCTAGATATATTCTCAAGATGTGACATTTATTAGTCTTGTGTCCATGACACTTGTGATAGTGACAGTACTCTCGTGCTCGTGCTCCCGTTGTGACATTACGTCCTACCTTAGCAGACCATTCGAAACTTGGATCGTCCTCTATTGCTTGCATAACCGTTGATGGACTGACTGTAAATGTCACCTGATCGATCTGAAAGGAAGAAGAAGGTTGCTCTGCTGACTGTATGTCTCTACTATGAAGAATTTGTTGTTCTGGTGATGCTGGATGAACTGCCATGCTTCTTCGAGGATTACTCATGCACCGCACTACCCCCGAGTCGTGCATGCTATGTTCACAGGTTTCTAGCCTCTCTTGAAATGACTGCTACTGACTAGTTAGTTGATCAAGAGCAGTCCGCTGGTACTGCAACATGAACAAGATTGGATCTGAAGAAGAAGAAGCTCTGGGTGAAGATGGTACAGATGGAACATGTTGAGGGACGTAACCCTCAACCTGGGATTTTGGAGTTTGGTCGGCCATGGAGGTGAGCAAAGGGAGGTTCGTTTACTAATTTCCCACAGACGGTGCCAATTTTGAAGTGGAAATTTCTGGGAAGGACATGCATCAACAACTGCAACAGGTACTCTAGTTTACTGGTAGAAGGTTGGAGTTGAAGGGTGTATAACCCTGACCTGTACTCCGATGCCAAAGTAAGTAGGTGTAGAAGATGATGAACAGTAAGAAGCACAAAAGCAAATACGAGAGAAAGAGCTGAAAAATCTTGGTCCTTGCACTGGGTTTCGCAGGGTATTTATAGGTTTAGCCGGAAGCCCATGGATGGCCATAGAGGTCCATGCCATGTGCTTTACACTCATTACCAAATATGTCAGACATATCTGGGACCATACGTGTCACACGTGGGAGCCTACTTTTGTTCAGTTGGTTTGGTTGATAGTAAGATGAAGTGACCAACATTAAATGCCAAGACAGTGCTTTCCACCTACCAATAGAGTCAGGCGATCGCCTCCTGATTACTTCCTCCTACGAGTCGCTCTCGTTGTGGACTCAAACTCGGGCCCGTTATGTATGCCAGCACGGACAAGATGATAGCTGTCCAAAGAGGATAGTCAAACGTTGTCAAGAAGACAATGAATACGTTGTGAACAAAACAACGAATACGTTATGCACAGAACAACGAACACGTTGTGCACAGAACAACGAACGTGTTATGATCCAGACAACATATACATTGTGAACTGGATGAGTATGTTGTGATCCAAACAATGGGTACGTTGTATAACGGACAACAGATACAAACACTTTTGGCCACGTGTCTCCCATCTATTTAGCATACCTGTGGGCAGTGAAATTTTCACCGTCCATCACCCAGGAGTGTGTGCAATAGCACACACCTGATCTCAGCCTCTCGGAGAGACGGTTTGGGTTCACGTGTGCCTGTGGCACGCACAGTACCTTTAGTTGTCAGCATTAAATGCTGATGGCTGGCACTATGCTGCCCAGCTAAGCAACAACAGAGTTGATCCATGAGGATAAACTTCACGGATCCATCCTGAATAATAATGCCCAAATGGGCTGATACATACTTCATCCGTGAGAACCAAATCTGTCACGCCCCAAAATACCCCCTAGGAGTTAAGGGATACTTTAGAGGTGACTACGTGTACCTGTCAAACCATCCTGTAATGCAAGAGGCTAAACATAATATAATACAATGATAATCAGAGCGCGGAAACTAAACATAAGTGCGGAAGCATAAGCCAACTTTTTCTTTTCTTCTATTACTCCATATAGTATTCCAAGTTAACATATACTAAATACAATCAAAGTAAAGGTTGACATGCCCACCTATCAAAATACAAAAAGGAACTTTCTAACACTGTCCTCTCAACAGTAGTCGAGGTATGGCCACACATCCAAGTCCCCATCCTCTTGAGACTGCCATGGGATAGGTGGCTCCCTCTCCTCTACATACTCCTCCTCGACCCAAGGCTCGGGGTCGAGGACATCCACAGTACCTGCCGACATAAAAGTACGGCTGAGCATGGAATACTCAGCGAGTACAAACTACTAGCTAACCATAACAATAGCGAAAGCATAACAACAGTGCACAATACAAGATATTAATTTAAAGCAATAGTGAAAGCATAAGATACATAGCCATATCTTAACATGCGTGTATGAATGCAAAAACCTCGGTAAAACTCGTGTCTCGGAAACCTTTTTCGTGTCTCGATCAAATCATGTATATGTGTCGTGTCTTGTCTTGTATTTCATGTCTTGATTTGTTCTTGACTTGTATACTTGTGAGCCAGAGGCTAGCATCCTTCCTTGGGCTACCAACCTCCTTGTCATGTTCTTGTTCCATTTCTCTTGTGAGCCAGAGGCTAGCACCCTTCCTTGGGCTACCAACCTCCTTGTCATGTTCTTGATTCATTTCTCTTGTGAGCCAGAGGCTAGCACCCTTCCTTGGGCTACCAACCTCCTTGTCATGTTCTTGATTCATTTCTCTTGTGAGCCAGAGGCTAGCATCCTTCCTTGGGCTACCAACCTCCTTGTCATGTTCTTGATTCATTTCTCTTGTGAGCCAGAGGCTAGCACCCTTCCTTGGGCTACCAACCTCCTTGTCATGTTCTTGTTCCGTTTCTCTTGTGAGCCAGAGGCTAGCACCCTTCACTTGGGCTACCAACCTCCTTGTCATGTTCTCTCTTGCATTTCACTTGTGAGCCAGAGGCTAGCACCCTTCCTTGGGCTACCAACCTCCTTGTCAGGTTTCATTTTCTTGTTTGCTTTATTTTGCACAATTACTCTTGGAAAACCCAATTCATGCATGCATGCGTGCTTGTGTGCTTGTCAATAGTGGTAATCATGATGACATACTTGAATGGGCGGATCACATGAATATGGCATTTCAATCCTTAACATAGTGGTATGAAAATTTAGGCAACATATAGCACATTTGAGCAATTTATCATTCCTAAGAAAATTTACACAACTTCTATTTCCATTTTCTTCATTAAGTCCATTTATCCCTTGTTTAGTCATTTTATCAAACACACGGTGGGCCACATTTCTTAGTCCTTCCATTTCCCTTATTTAGTGCGTATTTTTCATCAAGACATCAAGGTACATTCGTTATTTGTAAAGTGCCCATCTTCCATTTTCCTTTTCACACATCACACAACATCCATACGGCATCCAATCGCCTCAATCGACATCCCATCCACACATTTATTCCATTCCCCTTATCTTGTTTATATTTGTTGAGTTAATACAATGCATAGGGAAGGAAAAGCATAATATATATAATCACCATTTACACTAGAAAACCTAGGTTATTGCTAGGGAAAGTTAGTAGGGTGTACTAACCTTAGATCAAGGTTTGATCTTGAAGAAACCTTGAAATAGAAGCTCTATTTGGAAGGAGGAAGCCTTTGCTTGAAGGGGACTTGAGTTGGGGGAAGAAACCTCTTTCAAAACGTGAGTGAATGCTGCCCTAGCTTGGAGAATGCACCTCCACACGAGCTTGAGTTGAAATCTTGAAGAAAACGTGCTTGGGGACGATCTAGGGTCTTCACCCCTTTGATTTCTTCTCCAAAAGCAACCTAGGTTTAGGAAACCCTTTTCTCTTCTCTCTTATCTCCCAAATCTCTCTAAGTATAGTGAATGATGCTCTAAGGCTCGGGCAAGCCTTAAGGAGAAAGGGTTTAACCCCCAAAAGACGATAAAGTCCTTACTGAAATTTCTGCAAAAAACGCGAAGACCGAGCGATCGGTGGTTATGACCGATCGATCGGTTGCCTACCGAGCGATCGGTGTTTATGACCGATCGATCGGTCAAAAACTCACTCTCTGGAAAATTTCCCCATACAAAATTTCTGACCGTGCGATAGCTACCGATCGATCGGTTATGGACCGATCGATCGCTGACTGGACCGAGCGATCGGTGCTCTGTATGTCTGGACTGTTTTGACCATATCTTTTGACTCGCTCGTCGGATTTTGACGATTCAACTTGCGTTGGGTTCGTCTTTCGAAAACGCACATTTCTGATGTTTCGGAATTTCCAATTTCTCCTTTATTTATTAATTAGACTACAAAAACGGCCAATTAGCTATGAAAGTGCCATTCATTAAAGATGAAAAAGTCCGGGGTGCTACATTCTCCCCCCCTTACAAAAATTTCGTCCTCGAAATTTGGACAATGCGTGCTTTACAATTTAAACAACTTAGCATAACAATTTGAAACAAAATTACAAGTCATACATAAAATCATTCAAACAACTCGGGGTACTTCGCCTTGACTTCGGCCTCACGTTCCCATGTAGCCTCTTCTCGAGCGTGATGTTGCCATTGCACGAGAACTAGCGGAATAGTCTTGTTGCAAAGTACTTGGTCTCTTCGATCCAAAATATGAACCGGCTTCTCAACCAAAGTGAGATCCTCTCGAATCTCAACCGGATCAAGCTCGATGACGTGAGAAGGATCCGGGATGTACTTCCGAAGCTGGGAGATATGAAACACGTTGTGGACCGCCGCCATGTGAGCGGGCAAAGCAACACGGTAAGCCACCTCACCAACTCGAGTAATGATCTCGAACGGACCCACATATCTCGGGCTAAGCTTGCCTCTCTTCCCGAATCGCATAACACCTTTGGTCGGTGAAATCCTTACAAACACAAAATCGCCGACTCGGAATTCAAGATCCCTCCTTCGGTTGTCGGCATAGCTTTTCTGTCTATCTTGTGCGGTCTTCAACCTCTCCCGTATAAGCTTGACCCTATCCGCGGTTCGTTCAATCAACTCGGGGCCCAAAATCTTTCTTTCTCTCACTTCATCCCAATACAACGGGGATCTGCAACTCCTTCCGTACAAAGCCTCGAAAGGCGCCATTTGTATGCTTTCTTGATAACTATTGTTGTAAGCGAATTCCACCAAAGGTAGGTGATCTTCCCAACTTCCCTTGAAGTCTAGCATACATGCTCGGAGCATATCTTCAATAACCTGATTCACCCTCTCGGTTTGCCCGTCGGTCTGTGGGTGGAAAGCTGTGCTAAAGTCTAATCGGGAGCCCATTGCACCTTGAAAACTTTTCCAAAACCTGGATGTGAATCTTGAGTCTCTATCCGACACAATACTCACTGGCACCCCGTGTAATCGGACTATTTCCTTGATGTATAGCTCCGCTAACTGATTGGAGTTGAATGTAGTCCGGTACGGTAAGAAATGAGCGGACTTCGTGAGTCTATCAATAACTACCCATATAGCATCGGTCTTCTTGACCGTCTTCGGCAATCCCACGATAAAGTCCATAGAGATATGTTCCCATTTCCACTCGGGAATAGGGAGGGACTGCAAAAGTCCAGCCGGTCTCCTGTGTTCGGCTTTGACTTGTTGGCACACCAAGCATTTAGACACATACTCCGCTATTTCTCGCTTCATGTTCCGCCACCAAAAATGCTTATTCAAGTCCCTATACATTTTGGTACCCCCGGGGTGAACGGTGTACTTGGACCGGTGAGCCTCGTACAAGATTTCTCGCTTAAGCTTCTCATCGGCTGGGACACATACTCTTCCCTTGAAAGTGATAATTCCATCTTCCCTCGCCGTAAAGTCCTTACTGCCACTTTTAACTGACTTGTCTCGGCAAGAAAGTAGTTCGGCATCCATTTCCTGCAACTCCTGGATCATGCTCAACATAAATGGCCTAACTGTGATGCTAGCCATTACCGGCCCATAGGTAGGGAGACTAAAACTGATGTCGAGGTTGGATGCATCCTCCAGCAATCTCCACTCCTTCAGCATCATATGCGCCAAAAGTCCAGTAGGCTTCCGGCTAAGAGCATCGGCTACTACATTTGCCTTGCCCGGGTGGTATTGAATGGAGCACTCATAGTCTTTCAAAAATTCTACCCATCTTCTTTGCCTCAGGTTCAACTCTTTCTGGGAAAACAAATACTTAAGGCTTTTATGATCTGTGAATACCTCAAATTGTTCCCCATAAAGATAATGTCGCCAAATCTTCAATGCAAACACAACCGCGGCGAGTTCTAAGTCATGAGTGGGGTAATTCTTTTCATGCTCCTTCAATTGTCTTGATGCGTAGGCAATGACTTTCTTATGCTGCATAAGGACACACCCAAGTCCGATATGCGAAGCATCGCTATATACCTCATAACCACCATGTCCGGATGGCACAGTAAGGACAGGGGCTGTGGTGAGGCGTTTCTTCAACTCTTGGAAACTTACTTCACATCGGTCACTCCAACTGAACTTTGTACTTTTTCTTGTCAAGTAGGTGAGAGGTGCAGCCAAACTGGAGAATCCCTCCACAAATCTCCGGTAGTAGCCTGCCAATCCGAGGAAACTACGTATCTCCGTAACGCTCTTGGGCCTCTCCCAACTCATGACTGCCTCAACCTTGGCTGGATCTATAGAAATACCCTCGGCCGACACCACGTGTCCAAGAAATGCGACTTTCTCTAGCCAGAACTCGCACTTACTCAATTTGGCATATAGCCTATGCTCTCTCAACATCTCCAGAGCAAGACGGAGGTCTCGTGCGTGATCTTCCCGTGTCTGGGAATACACCAAAATGTCATCAACGAATGCAATCACGCATCGATCCAAGTAAGATCGGAACACCCGGTTCATCAAATCCATGAATGCCGCCGGTGCATTCGTCAGCCCAAAAGGCATGACAAGGAACTCGTAATGCCCATACCGAGTCCTGAAAGCCGTCTTCTGAACATCTTCTGCCTTGATCCTTAATTGGTGATACCCCGATCTAAGATCAATTTTGGAGAAGAATCTTGCTCCCTTCAGTTGGTCAAATAAGTCGTCTATCCTTGGCAAGGGATAACGATTCTTGATAGTTACCTTGTTCAACTGACGGTAGTCTATACACATCCTCATAGACCCGTCCTTCTTCTTCACAAAGAGAACCGGAGCTCCCCACGGCGAGACACTTGGTTGGATGAAACCAAGTTGTTGTAACTCCTCAATCTGCTTCTTTAATTCTTCAAGCTCTATAGGGGCCATTCTATATGGTGCCCTTGAAATCGGAGCGGTACCCGGAGCAAGCTCTATAGCGAATTCGATCTCTCTATCAGGAGGTAATCCGGGAAGTTCTTCCGGGAACACATCTAAGAACTCACTCACAACTGGAATAGCCGATGAGTTTTGTGCTTCTGGGTGTGCTATACTCAAGGCTGCGAGGCGAGCAATGTCCCTCTCTCTTAATCCTCGGAAGTGAAAAGGCTTACCCCCTTCCGGCTTGAAATTCACCATCTTTTCAAAACACGCAACATGCCCGTGATGGCTTGCCAACCAATCCATACCAAGAATGACGTCAAAGTCTAAATCTTGGAAACCCAGGACGATAAGGTCGGCTAACAATTCATTCTCCCCCACTTGAACCACACTATCCCTGAATATCTTGTCCGTATCAACCGACTTGCCGAGTGGAGTTGCAATGGTCAACTCCCGCTCCAACGGAGTAGCCTCAGTCGAAAAGCCCTTTGCAAAACTTGGGGAGACAAAAGAGTGAGTGGATCCTGTGTCTATCAACACTCGAGCGAGACATTCGTTCACTAATAAAGCGCCTGTGCGATTAAGTAACTAATATCAGTAGATTTCAAATAGTAACAAGCATCATACATAGGTAACCCTTAGTATAACTAACCGCATAACAAGCCACAGAAATTTTATACAACTTAAACTCAAAATTCTCGCGTACCTTGCACGACATCGTCGGATGCACGTGCGTCTCTCTCCGATAGAGCAAAAACTCGACCCTGAGTGGCTGGGCGAGGAGGCCGGGCAGACTGTGAGGCCCTTGAAGCCTGAGAAGAGCTAGGCTGAGATGTCTGCCTAATCGGGGGCCTGCTCCCCGAAGACTGAGCTGGCAATCGACGTCGGGGACAATCCCGAATCATGTGGCCCTGGTCGCCACAATGAAAACAGCCTCCTGTAGCCTTCCGACATTCCCCTACTGGATGCCTCCTTCCACAAAGGGTGCAGACATCATGTGAATAAGTGGGAGGAGTATAACCCGTAGCCTGAGTCACTGCGGGGCGAGGAGCATACGAGGTAGCCGGGCGAAAAGCCGGTGGAGTAAAAGGGCGGGGGGCCTGTGGTGCCGAGTACATCCTCTGTGACTGAGCCGGCCCTGCGGACTGATAAGACATAGTCCTAGCTCTCTTCTCCCCTGAACTACTAGACTGTCCCTTCTCTATTCCTCTTCTCTTAAAGAACTCTTCGGAATTAGACTCGGCCAACAATGCTTTGTCCACAACTTCTGAATATGTCTCATGTCGGAACATTGAGACACGATCCTTGAGGTAGGCCTTCAACCCCCTCTCAAATTTCCGGGCCTTCATAGCCTCGGTAGCTATCATGTGTGGAGCAAATCGAGATAGCTCTGAGAACTTGGCTTCGTAAGCCGCTACAGACATATTACCTTGCTCCAAGGTAATAAATTCAATTTCTTTCTTTTCTTTCATCCCAACCGGAAAGTATTTCTTGTAGAAAACGTCCAAGAATTCTCCCCATGTCCATTCTTGGCCTTGACGGGTCAACTCTCGGGTCCGAAGTGCAGACTTCCACCAATGGTCGGCCTCGCCTTCAAGCATAAAGGCAGCCCATGTGACCCTCTCTACTTCCGTAGGTGCCAAAACCGAGAATATCTTCTCAAGTTGCCGAATCCAACCCTCGGCAACAAGTGGATCAATGCTTCCACAAAAAGTTGGAGGCCTCATCCTCCGGAAAGCTTCTATCCCAGCTTGGGCTCGGTTAGGAGGAGCCGGTATAAGTGCCGCATTAGGCGGGGTGGCCGGTTGCCTTGCCGCCAACATAGCCAAAGTCTCGGCTATGGATGCGAATGCTTGGGCAAAGTCAGGCTGATCATCACCCGATGGAGCATCACCTCCATTACCCCTCGTGTTGTACCCGCGACCCCGGGTATTGCGTCTCATGATTTCTCCTGAGAACGACAATACAGCATGAGTCTAACTTGGATACGCATTTAGTACAATTTTTCGCAATTCACTCAATACATATTCATCAAGCACATTTAATAAGTACAACACCAATAATGTACACATGGTATATAACACAATAGCATAACATACAATCCGTGTTCCTAGTGTAGGACTCTATGTTCGGTTGAAGTTCAACCCATTTTGACTAAGACTAACTTGTTAGTCTATACTTGGAATACAACTTTCTAAGGTGATTCTAATACCTTGTTCAATCATCTAAGTGACCCTAGGGACTCTAATGCCTAGAGCTCTGATACCACTTCTGTCACGCCCCAAAATACCCCCTAGGAGTTAAGGGATACTTTAGAGGTGACTACGTGTACCTGTCAAACCATCCTGTAATGCAAGAGGCTAAACATAATATAATACAATGATAATCAGAGCGCGGAAACTAAACATAAGTGCGGAAGCATAAGCCAACTTTTTCTTTTCTTCTATTACTCCATATAGTATTCCAAGTTAACATATACTAAATACAATCAAAGTAAAGGTGGACATGCCCACCTATCAAAATACAAAAAGGAACTTTCTAACACTGTCCTCTCAACAGTAGTCGAGGTATGGCCACACATCCAAGTCCCCATCCTCTTGAGACTGCCATGGGATAGGTGGCTCCCTCTCCTCTACATACTCCTCCTCGACCCAAGGCTCGGGGTCGAGGACATCCACAGTACCTGCCGACATAAAAGTACGGCTGAGCATGGAATACTCAGCGAGTACAAACTACTAGCTAACCATAACAATAGCGAAAGCATAACAACAGTGCACAATACAAGATATTAATTTAAAGCAATAGTGAAAGCATAAGATACATAGCCATATCTTAACATGCGTGTATGAATGCAAAAACCTCGGTAAAACTCGTGTCTCGGAAACCTTTTTCGTGTCTCGATCAAATCATGTATATGTGTCGTGTCTTGTCTTGTATTTCATGTCTTGATTTGTTCTTGACTT
Source organism: Tetracentron sinense (assembly GCA_015143295.1). Classification (NCBI taxonomy): domain Eukaryota; kingdom Viridiplantae; phylum Streptophyta; class Magnoliopsida; order Trochodendrales; family Trochodendraceae; genus Tetracentron; species Tetracentron sinense. Next base: position 35,844,068 of record CM026563.1, read on the forward strand.
GTATACTTGTGAGCCAGAGGCTAGCATCCTTCCTTGGGCTACCAACCTCCTTGTCATGTTCTTGATTCATTTCTCTTGTGAGCCAGAGGCTAGCACCCTTCCTTGGGCTACCAACCTCCTTGTCATGTTCTTGATTCATTTCTCTTGTGAGCCAGAGGCTAGCATCCTTCCTTGGGCTACCAACCTCCTTGTCATGTTCTTGATTCATTTCTCTTGTGAGCCAGAGGCTAGCACCCTTCCTTGGGCTACCAACCTCCTTGTCATGTTCTTGTTCCGTTTCTCTTGTGAGCCAGAGGCTAGCACCCTTCACTTGGGCTACCAACCTCCTTGTCATGTTCTCTCTTGCATTTCACTTGTGAGCCAGAGGCTAGCACCCTTCCTTGGGCTACCAACCTCCTTGTCATGTTTCATTTTCTTGTTTGCTTTATTTTGCACAATTACTCTTGGAAAACCCAATTCATGCATGCATGCGTGCTTGTGTGCTTGTCAATAGTGGTAATCATGATGACATACTTGAATGGGCGGATCACATGAATATGGCATTTCAATCCTTAACATAGTGGTATGAAAATTTAGGCAACATATAGCACATTTGAGCAATTTATCATTCCTAAGAAAATTTACACAACTTCTATTTCCATTTTCTTCATTAAGTCCATTTATCCCTTGTTTAGTCATTTTATCAAACACACGGTGGGCCACATTTCTTAGTCCTTCCATTTCCCTTATTTAGTGCGTATTTTTCATCAAGACATCAAGGTACATTCGTTATTTGTAAAGTGCCCATCTTCCATTTTCCTTTTCACACATCACACAACATCCATACGGCATCCAATCGCCTCAATCGACATCCCATCCACACATTTATTCCATTCCCCTTATCTTGTTTATATTTGTTGAGTTAATACAATGCATAGGGAAGGAAAAGCATAATATATATAATCACCATTTACACTAGAAAACCTAGGTTATTGCTAGGGAAAGTTAGTAGGGTGTACTAACCTTAGATCAAGGTTTGATCTTGAAGAAACCTTGAAATAGAAGCTCTATTTGGAAGGAGGAAGCCTTTGCTTGAAGGGGACTTGAGTTGGGGGAAGAAACCTCTTTCAAAACGTGAGTGAATGCTGCCCTAGCTTGGAGAATGCACCTCCACACGAGCTTGAGTTGAAATCTTGAAGAAAACGTGCTTGGGGACGATCTAGGGTCTTCACCCCTTTGATTTCTTCTCCAAAAGCAACCTAGGTTTAGGAAACCCTTTTCTCTTCTCTCTTATCTCCCAAATCTCTCTAAGTATAGTGAATGATGCTCTAAGGCTCGGGCAAGCCTTAAGGAGAAAGGGTTTAACCCCCAAAAGACGATAAAGTCCTTACTGAAATTTCTGCAAAAAACGCGAAGACCGAGCGATCGGTGGTTATGACCGATCGATCGGTTGCCTACCGAGCGATCGGTGTTTATGACCGATCGATCGGTCAAAAACTCACTCTCTGGAAAATTTCCCCATACAAAATTTCTGACCGTGCGATAGCTACCGATCGATCGGTTATGGACCGATCGATCGCTGACTGGACCGAGCGATCGGTGCTCTGTATGTCTGGACTGTTTTGACCATATCTTTTGACTCGCTCGTCGGATTTTGACGATTCAACTTGCGTTGGGTTCGTCTTTCGAAAACGCACATTTCTGATGTTTCGGAATTTCCAATTTCTCCTTTATTTATTAATTAGACTACAAAAACGGCCAATTAGCTATGAAAGTGCCATTCATTAAAGATGAAAAAGTCCGGGGTGCTACAAAATCCTCACGGATCCAATATGAGGTTTTGGCCTCCGAGAGGCCGACACGTGTCATATCCGTGACACATGTTCATCCGTGAGGATAAAACCCCACGGATCCAACTTTGAGTGTTGACCTTCATTAGGCTGACACATGTCGTATCCGTGACGACAAAAACCTCATGGATCTAACACGGATCATATTTACTGTCAGTTTCCAAGAGACTGACACGTGTCCAACCATGAGGAGAAAACCCCCACGGATCATATTTAATGCTAACCTCTGAGATGCTGACACGTGTTCAGTCCTTGAGAATAAATCCTCACGGATCAAGTCTCATGTCCTGGATCTAACCCAGACCACAAGCACCACCTGGTGATCCGTGGTTGAGACCTGTCGTCTCACCTTGTGATCCGTGGTTGAGACCAATGGTCTCACCTTGTGATCCGTGGTTGAGACCAATAGTCTCACCTCGTGGTCTGTGGTTGAGACCAATGCACTCACCTCGTGGTCCGTAGTTGAGACCTGTGGTCTCACCTCTTGATCCGTGGACTGGCCTAGACCAGTCTATCCCAGCTGACAGTCAGTATTTGACTGTCATGGGCCAGAGAATCCTTCATAAAAAGGATTCTCTGTCAGGCTGTGGGAATCCCAAGATAAGGATTCCCTGTTCTAAAATCTCATGGGATGCCACATGGCACCCCATGATTATTTTAGGATTAGGACAATGTCCTTTATCCTAGGAAAAACTGAGATTACCATCCTCCTTTTCAAAAGGTACTGGGATTCCCCCCAAAATGAGGAAACCTGGTACAAGAGTCCTCAAAAGAAGAGGATTCTCTTGAACTTGAGGACTCTCTTAGATAAGGGAGACCCATGAGCTGACATCCTCTAATAGGAGAGCCCATCTTGACTTTTCTAAAATAAGGGAGTCAAAGAGGGACTCCCAAAAAGGAATCTCTCTCAATCATATAAAATGTGTTTTTTTTCACAAGAAACACACAAGGAAGAAAAAAAAAAGGGAATACGGGAAATACCCAGAAAAAAGAGAAAAAATTCTTTGATCCCCTTCAAACAGCAAGCAAGCAGGTGAAGGAGAAGACTCCACGATATGGAGAATACAAGGTGAGCCCTCATACATGGCCACCATTCTTTTTCTTTTCTTGAAAAGACCTCAATGAGGCACTTGTAACGCCTACATGGGATCTGGGCAACCCCATTGAATAAATAAAAATATGTTTATTCAATTTTATTCTTCTTTTTATTCTTCATCTTAATCAGAGATTCTTCCCCAATAAAGGGAAGGTAATTTAACAGTCTGAGTTTACTCAGATTGGAAGGATAGTCCCCACAACAAACAATAAACTCAATACAACAATGGAGGAAATTTGAAAGCAAAGAAGAATGAAATTTTTCGCTCACAAATCAAATGGCACGCCCGGTGGGACCTTCTTCTCCTCTCATCTTTGAAGAAGAATTAAAAATAAAAGAACAAAAAAAGGAAAGTGAGTAATCATTTCCCTATCTTCTCTTCGATTGGTGTGCAGGATAATCGAGACCATCTACGTCCGTCCCACATATGTGCTCACCATCAAGAGGAGGGTCTATGTCCCTCTAGTGCCGATTCCAGTGATTCCCCCTAACTTGGGCTGAGGTGGTAGCGGCCCCAATCATGAGGCCTCGGTCTACTGACCGAATCCTGAATGAGGGTCTTGTTGTCCCTCCACGGAGGAGTCAACCCTGTCAGGTCCACGAACAGGGTGCATCCCCAAGGATGCCCTACGGAGCAGGTGTATCCCTAATGATACACCACGGACAGGGTGCATCCCCAAGGATGCACCACAGAGTAGTGGCATCCCCAAGGTTGCTCCGTGGACAAGGGGCATCCCCCAGGATGTCCCATGGAGAGGCTGCACCCAACTGGATGCCCCACGGATAGGGTGTTCCCCAATCAGAGTTCATCATGGAGGGTGTACCCAACCGGGTACACACATTGCAGGGTGGCTTCACCACACTGCAACAGGTCAGCCCAAATGGTAGACATATGTCAAACACTGGGCCAGGCCTAACAAGCCGTCCCAAATCCCAACAGTCCATAGTGGAAAGGCCGCAATTGCTGGGGCCGACCATAGGGCTAGTTGGATATAAGTCCCCTCAGTTCAAGCTGGCTGACGGAGCTCCCCCTTTGAAAAATTTTCCAAGAAGGGGAGATGCTGCCCAATTTTCACCAGGGCGAAGGAACAAGGCCAAGCACCTTAAGGACTTAATGAACAATCCCTCAAAAAACTTTAAAAAGAACAAAGTAATTGAGGAAGGTGCCTTAGGGCATTTATCCGTGAACAAGAAACATCCACGGACAGACTCCACGGACCAAGGTCCAGGATATCCCACGGAGGGAAGCAGAAGATCGTCCACGGACGGCAGATCCAAAGTGTCCACGAACGGGAGGCTAGTTCCGTCCACAGACAGAAGAGCAGTTCTGTCCACGAACAGAATTCCAGCAGTGTCCACGGATGGGAGGCCAGCTCCATCCATGGACAGAAGAGCAGCTTTGTCCACGAACAAAATTCCAGCAGTGTCCATGGACGGGAGGCCAGCTCTGTCCACGGACAGAAGATCAGCTCTGTCCATGGACAGAATTCCAGTAATGTCCACGGATAGAAATCCAAGATCATCCGTGGACAGGCCCAAGCCTGGTCCACGGACCAAAAGCCAGACCACATGGAGCAGAGGCCCAGGCCAGTCCGAGGGTCAGAAATTTTCCCCCTTCACAGGTACTGGTTCAAGACAATCCATGGACATTGTCCATGGACGGAAGTCCTTCACAAGAAAGGGAGATCCACAGATAGGCACTCTGCCATCTGAGGATCATTCTCTTTATAAGAAGGAGAAAGATTGACATTATACAGCCAATAAGAGTAGGGTATTTTCAGAGTCGGATTCATCATCTGATGATGATGCAAGGGGCATTAACACCCGTGGTCAATATCATCCAGCTGTTAATGCAAGAAGCATTTCGAGTCCAGAACAGGCAGATAAAGACTTGTTATAGAGACTTGGTCCGAATGCCTTCCGAGGCACTAACCTTGCAACCTTCACATCAATGATGACATTAGTCCGTTATCAACGCCAGCAGCCTCCATCCAGAGACGTAAGCCCATTCTGGGGCAGAGCAAGTGCTGAACCAGAAAGAAGAGCAACAACACTATATGACCCTAGGGTTAAGGTGCTAAACAGAACTACTTCCGCTTTTGAGATGCCCAGGAAGAAAACTCCTGAGGAAATCTTGCAACTCAAAAAGAGGAAGTATCCTTCGGCCCCGCCAAAGAAGATGTATAATTATCAGTCAAGGCCAAGAAGGTCCAGGAACCAGAAGTCAAAACGGTCGACCGACGCCTCAAATAAAATCCATTTCGTCCATCAGAGACGAAGGAATGATCCTTCTACACGTGTTCACCTCACTCGGGGGAGATCAGATACCAGAGCGACATATGATGGTTACGAGAGAGTGTCCGTAAATGTGAACGGCACTAGACTCAACCCAGCTACGGAAGAACATACTACCCTAGTGTTCCAGGGAACTAGGGCAGAGCCTGAGCAGAACTTATCAACCAGGCAAGATTCTCAGAGTTCAGCTGCTGCTATCCTAGCCGCTTTGGATGAGACACTGTCCTCACGAGCTGTTGGAATAGTTGTTCTAGGTCCAGCAGTCCCGAGAAGAAAAAGGAGCCGCAAGAATGAGGCCAGTGGCAAAGACAAAGCCCAAGACCTAGTTCAATCGGCTCCAGAGCTCGATGTCAGTGGATACCAAGAGCGGTCAGAACAAGAAACGACCCCGTTAACTTCTCCGAGGGAACTGGAAGAAACTTCGCCAGTCAAAGATTCCGATAAGCCAGCTCCTCAAACAATCAGGCCAGAAGTAGTGCAGGAAATACCTCGATAGGTTTTCAGTGCACCAAACCCTTTATATGGGATGCCTAGTGCCTATTTCACAGAGGAAGAGTTCCCAAACCTTTTCCGGTTACCGGAGCCAGCTTCAGAACGACCAGTAGCGGTCATGATGATGAACCTGGATGAGAATACTAGTCAGGGGAATAACCCTTCGACTTCGGCACCTCCGCCATCAAATGATCAAACAGCAGCCTTACAGGCTCACCTCCAATAGAAGGATGATCAGATCACAGCCATGATGTCTCAAATGCAAGAGTTGGCTACTCAATTGTCAGCTCTCAAATCTGCATCGGCACCTGGACCTCACATCCCATACCAAGGAGGTAGCAGCAACCAAGGCACAACCCCTATACCTCCAAGTCATCCAAGGGTGCCCGAAACAGGTCCCGTCTCGAATCAGACTGCTCTCATAGGAGAGGTCTCACCGTCTCTTTTGGCTGCAATTGAAGAAACTGTTCACAATCAAATACGGCAGACAAAAGAAAGAGAAGAGGATGTACGGATGATTGTGAAGCCTTATCCGGCTATCATGGATGCTGTTCCGTTCCCACCTGGCTTTGTCCAACCGACATTCAAAATGTTCGACGGCACTGGAGATCCGAGGTAACATTTGTCTCATTTCCTCTCGAGATGCGGATTAGCATCTAAGAACGGGGCTCATTGCCTCCAGCTCTTCGTACAATCTTTAAAGGGTATCGCTTTCACATGGTATGCTAACCTCCCCGAGGCTTCGATCCCTGATTGGAACACCATGGTGACCGAATTCTGCAAACAATTCTACAACACCTAAAGAAGAGTAGGTGTTCCAAAATTGATTGAAACCCGACAGAGGGACAATGAAACAGTAACAGAGTTCATTCCCGATGGAGAGCTTTGACCTTCTCCTGCCCTCAGAAGTTCATACAGTTGGAACTCATTCGGATGTGCCTCAACAACTTCAAGCATGACCTTTCAACTGCCCTAATGGCTCAAACCTTTACGGGTTTCGAAGATTTGTGTACAAAAGCACATGATATGGAAATCCACATAGGAAAGAGAAGGCGAGGTAGAGGCACTGATCGCCTTGAATCCTCAACAGTTGCAGTAGTTGAAGCCAAAAAGACTGCGACACCAGCATCAAATGCTGGTAGATCAGCTGGCCGAACAAACAACGACAAATGACCAATTAAAATTGGTACCAAACAAGTTCAAGGCGGATCCAGGAAGCCACAATGGCAAGGTAAAAAAGAGCCGCCGAAGAAGATCATCATGGAAGAAAGAATGAATAAAACATATTCATTCTCTGAAGACATTGTCGAAGATCTATTTGAAGATCTCCTTGCCAATGAACTCATCACTCTCCCAGAAAGTCGAAGACCTAAAGAGATTGGGATGAAAAATGATCCCAAATACTGTCTTTATCATCGTATGATCAGTCACAAAATAGGTGACTGTTTTGTACTTAAGGACATTATTCAACGGCTTTTGGACAATAAAGAGATTGTCATTGATGATCTCCAGCAGGCAGCGACATCCAATACGGTGGTGGCTTCGGAGCCAGTTGATGAAAATAAGGCATCTTCATCAAGTAGCAAACTTCCTGACGACAAACCGTCAGAGGAAGAAGATTGAACCCTCTTTGAAAGTAAAGGGACCAAGAAGAAAAAGCAGTTGGCTAAAAATGCCGAAGCTAAAAAACAAGCTCAGGCTACAAGACAAGTTCAAGCCCTAAGAAAAGAAGGGAAGCGCATTGCCAAGGCTGAAAAGAAGAAAAGGAAAGAAAGAGTGAGGAAAGCCAAGAAAAATGGCCCTGCCTAGAACGCTCTTGTGGAACAAAAGTCATTGACGGCAATCACCTTGATGGACTTCATCCCGCCAGGCTTTTGCTCCAACTACGACTATAATAGCCTTCAGTCAACGGATTCAGGAGACGAATCCAATATCTTCTCCTGCTATGTTATCAATGCAGTCCCAAATGAAGACCAGTCATGGTTAAATGAACCAAAACAAATAGTAGCCTGCAGTCCAGAAAGACACCTGGCATTTCAAAATTGGTTAGACCAAGCCGAAGATATTGAGCTCCCAGAAAAGAGATCGGCTACACTAGGGCAGACCCCTACAGGGCTTTTAGATCTTTCTGAAGGATTTTCATTCGGAGGAGAGCGAGAGGCAGAAGATGAACAAATACAGTCTGATTCTCCTCAAGAAAAGCTAGGTACGCCTGAAATTCTAAACTCAACCATCGTCGGATGTGACGACCGGTGCAGATCTCAACTCAGCTTGAGATTCAAGATCCATCTGCTGCAGTCAGTCTAGACAGTCATCCTTCAAAAGAAGAAGCAGTCCTAGACTCAAGGTCAACTGACAGCTTACAGGCGTCTGAACAAATCTCAGTTCAATCTGAGAGTCCAACAAGGCAATCTGAAAGAAAAACTCAGTCGTCTTCTTAAAGTAAGAAAAAGAAACTGGACTTCAGTTCTGCGAACATGGTTCAACTCTTAGAAGGAGAATCATCTGGACCAATAGACCAAACAATTGCAAAAGTTTATCAACTCAACCTCCGGTCGGGAAGAAAATTACCACCAAGGTTTGATCCGGTCCAACATGAAAATCAGACCAGAGCTCAACCGGCCCAAGCCCAAACAACTACCAGTAATGAAAGAGTCAAGTATGATATCTTGGCCCATCTGAAGAAAATTCCTTCCTTGTTGAGCGTTTATGATGCTCTCAAGATGTCTCCAAAATTGAGAAAGTCTCTTATATATGCCCTCTCCAATCCGGAGGACTTTTCTGAAGAAGTCACAAATCAGCCGCTCCCGCCTCCTCAAACAGGAGCTTCATGCCTCTTCACGATCACTTTTGATGATGAAGATATGCGAGCTAAGACTATCTAGCATAACCGACCATTGTTCATCTCAGGCCTGTTAATGAGACTAATATCTCCAGAGTAATGATAGATGGGGGTTCAGCTGTCAACATCCTTCCAAGAAGAATGTTGTCCAAGCTTGGTGTACAAATAGGCCGGCTTCATGAAAGCAGTCTGATCATCCAAGGCTTCAATCAAAATGAGCAGAAGTCCATGGGCATGGTCAACCTCAAAACCAGATTCGGGGACATTGCTGAAACTATAACGTTTCTGGTAATTGATGTTGATACATCATACAACGCCCTATTGGGGCAGCAGTGGATGCACAACCATCTAGTTGTGCCATCTACTTATCATCAATGCCTTAAATACCCTCAAGGGAACAGGCAAGCAAGGATCGACGCTGATGATAATTCATTTATATGCGCGTTTCTATGTCAAAAGTACCAAAAGAAGCCTTCAGCAGAAACCCAAAGGGGAGAAGGTTGAGAGTGGCCTGAAAAGCAATCACGGGCCTGTTCAAACAGAAGCTCCAAAAAGGGTGTTCAAATACATCCCAAAATCTCAAAGAAAAGAAGGAGAACCGACCCTATCTTTGGTCGAATCTTCCCAGAATCTGGAGAAGGGTAAATCAGTCGACCTCTCTCAGACTTGTGAGGTTAAAGAAATCGACCCTCTTGAAGCTCTGAAAGGGAATCATATAGTCCATTTGAGGAGAGAGGACTATACAATGGTCGAGACTACCTCCAGTTTCATTGTATCGGTCAGAAAAAGAGGACAAAAATCGATGCTCTTCAATTCTCTAGGCACATATGACAAGATAAACTCCTCATGGGCCAATGGAAAGAACAAGACCCTTAATCCTTATAGAAAAAAGATAAGATTTGGTGAAAAAATCATCGGGTTCCTCAAGAAACAAGAGTTTGATTCTGAAAAGGAAGAGCAAGTCGAAGGAACTATCCTTCCGGCTTATGAAGACATGCTCAGAAAGGAGCAACATGAGGCCCTAGATACTGATAACTATGTAGATACGGATACACCAGGAATTGGGTACAATCCCCTAGTTTTCATATTTGAGGAAAGTCACAACCAGACTGCGAATATGGTCACAGTCAGGGAGGAGTCCACATCAGAAGAAGTCTCCATGGAATGACTTCTAGAAGAAACGGAGTCCCTACAGGTATCCCCGTGGGTTGAGGTAGCGCATCAAGATATGATTGATAGCCTGGCTAAAGTCAGTCTCAGTGTATGGCAAAAATGGCCAACAATGGAAATCATTCCTGATGTCATCATCCCGTCCAGAAAAACAGGGGAAAAGCCCATTGTTTTCCATTCTGCAGGACGAACAGGCAAAGCCGCTCCCCAAAGCGACAGAAAGGGTAGAAGGATGAATCCTTATCAAAGGAAACTTGTATTTAATCCGGCGATCAAGAAAATGCTTGAGAAGCAGGGGTTTAGTACTGAAGCAGAAGAGCAGGCTGAGAATGAAATTATGCCAGCACCCAGCACTTTGGCTACCTATGAGCAAGTCGGTTATAACTTGAGAAAGCCTGAAGCAAGAAATTCTGATCCTTCATCAAATGAAGACTTGGTCTGGACTGTAAATACTATTACAATAGATGAACACTCCTCCTCAGGAGAGCAAATGATCATGGAAGAACCATCGGAAGAAATAGAAGTCAGTCCGGCTCCTCCAGAATTTGAAGCAGGAGGTCAAGCGACTGTTGATGACCTTCTTGAAGTTAACCTCGGCTCAGAACAAGACCTAAGGCCAACCTTCATCAATTCCTCTCTCTCTTAAACAGAAAAAGAGGAGTATCTTTGTCTTTTAAAAGAATATAAAGATGTCTTTGCCTGGAACTACACAGAGATGCCTGGTTTAGATCCAAAAATTACAGTCCTATCAAGCAGGCACAAAGACGAATTTGCCCAGAGCTGGTCGCTCAAATCGACGCTGAGGTAGATAAACTTCTTAAATCTGGGTTTATAAGAGAGGTTCAATACTCTACTTGGCTTGCCAATGTTGTTCCCGTAAAGAAGAAGAACGGACAGATCCGGGTTTGTATAGACTTCCGAGATTTGAATAAAGCCTACCCCAAAGATAAATTCCTTTTATCCATCGCAGAAATAATGGTTGATGCCACAACAGGCTTCGAAGCTTTATCCTTCATGGATGGGTATTCCGGTTACAATCAAATCAAAATGGCCCCAGAAGATGAAGAGTTTACAGCCTTCCGTACTTCTAAGGGAGTGTTTTGCTACAAAGTCATGTCATTCGGCCTCAAAAATGCTGAAGCAACTTATCAAAGGGCAATGACTATCATATTTGGAGATAGCCTCCATGATAAAGTCGAATGCTATGTCGATGACTTGGTTGTCAAAACAAGGCAGCGAAGCGATCATCTGGATGATCTTCGGGAAATCTTCGATAGATTGCGACAACATCAACTCAAGATGAACCCGCTAAAATGTGCGTTCGGAGTTGCATCTGGAAAAATCCTGGGTTTTATGGTACGCCATAGAGGAATTGAGATTGACCCTACCAAAATAAGGGCCATTCGCGAGATGCCTCCTCCAAGAAATTTGCGCGAGTTGAAAGGACTTCAGGGGTGACTCACTTATATCTGGAGATTCATCTCCAATTTGGCTGGAAGATGCCAACCGTTTTCCCGGCTAATGAAGAAGGGAGTACCGTTTCAATGGGATGAAGCTTGTCAAAATGCTCTCGACAGCATCAAGACTTATCTCACAAATCCACCAGTCCTTATGGGCCCCATAAGAGGAAAGCCACTTATCCTCTATATCACAGCGCTTGAGGGATCTCTCGGAGCTCTCCTTGCTCAGCATAATGACCAGGGAAAGGAAAACGCCCTGTGCTATCTAAGCAAGACTCTAGTTGGAGCAGAATACAGATACAGCCCGATAGAAAAAGTATGTCTAGCCCTCATCTTTGCCCTGAAGAAACTAAGGCATTATATGCTGGAGCATTCGGTGAAACTGATATCCAGAGCTGATCCTCTTAAATACATAATGTCTCGCCCTACTCTCTCTGGCAGAATAGCGAAATGGGCGGTGCTTCTGTCTGAATTCGAAATCGAATTCGTGCCTCAAAAGGCAGTGAAAGGGCAAGCCCTTGCTGATTTCCTTGCAGCACATCCAATTCCTGCGGACTCGCCTTTGGTCACCGACCTCCTCGACGAAGAAGTCATGCAAGTTCAAGTCAAACCAGGTTGGAAGATGTATTTTGATGGAGCTTCAAGAAGCCCTGATGGAGTTAAACCCATCAACCCAAAGGAAAAAAAATCAGGAATCAGTATTATTTTTATCACACCAGGCAATGCAATACTGCCCTATTCCTTCGCCCTAACAGAAGGATGTTCGAATAATGAAGCTGAGTATGAAGCCCTGATATCAGGCCTTGAATTGGCTCTTGAAATCTCAGTGGATGAATTAACTATCTATGGAGATTCAGAACTCGTCATCAAACAAGTACGAGGTGAATATGTAGTGCGAATGGTCAGTCTTCTTCCCTATCAAAAGAGAGTGGATCGGCTACTTGCTCAAATTCCAAGAAGCAGTCTCTTCCATGTCCGTAGAGGACTCAACAATCAAGCTGATGCCTTGGCCGGTCTTGCAGCATCTCTGACCCTGCCAACAGACAGAATGCTAACTATCACAGTAGGGGAAAGAAGAATTCTCAAACCCCTTCTGGAGATAGACTTCCTCGAGACAGTTTGTTCTGTGACAATCAAAGAAACAGATGAAGATTGACGACAGCCCTTCATTGATTATCCCCAACATGGTCGATTGCCTGGATACCGCGTCAAACGCACTGAAGTTCACTGACGGGTCACAAAATTTGTGATGTTGGAAGAAACCTTTATATAGAAGGTCCCTGGATGGCATCTTGATGAGATGTATCTCAGGAAGTGAAATAGATCGAGCCATGGAAGAAACTCATGCCGGGATCTGCGGTGCTCACCAAGCTGGGCCCAAGCTACAAATGCAGCTGAAAAGATTAGGCTACTATTGGCCTACGATGATCGCTGACTGTCTCAACTATGTAAGAAAATACAAGGTTTGTTAGCTCCATGCTGATTTTATACACCGGGCTCCCGAGCCTCTCCACATGACAACATGTTCATGCCCTTTCGCGGCATGGGGAATGGACATCATAGGACCATTTACCCCACCATCATCTGCTGGACATCAATACTTCCTAGCTGCAACGGACTACTTTTCAAAATGGGTTGAAGCTGTCGCTCTCAAAGAAGTCAAACACCACTCAGTGGCAGACTTCATCCTGACCAACATCATATATCGGTTCAGAATTTCAGAAAGCATTATCTCGGATAACGGGCAACCTTTTCGAAGCGCCCTTATACACAAGTTGTATGCCAAATTTGGCATCCGAGAGGACCATTCTACCCGGTACTATGCAGCCGCGAATGGTCTTACCCAAGCCTTCAACAAGACTCTATGCAAAATCCTCAAGAAAATTATGGATAAAAGCAAATGGGACTGGCACGAATGCCTACCCGAAGCCCTCTAAGCATACAGAACTACTCATCAGACTCCAACACAGGCCACGCCGTATTCCCTGGTCTTCGGCGGTGAAGCAGTTCTCCCCCTTGAAATTCAAATTCTCTCCCTACGGGTGGTAATTCAGCAGTCTATCACAAAGGAAGATTCAGCTAAAGTTCGTCTTGCAGAGCTTGAAACTCTTGATGAACGTCGTCTCCAAGCCCAACAAAGTTTAGAGATGTACCAGCAAAGATTAACTAGCGCCTTCAATAAAAGGGTAAGACTAAGGTCTTTCAAAAAGGGAGATTCGGTCTTCATAGTCAGAACTCCAATCATCGTCACTCGTCGAACCAAGGGGAAGCTTGAACCAAAATGGGAAGGGCCATATGTCGTCGAGAGAGTATACTCTAACGAATCGTACCTGCTGACCTCAATGGATGGAGAGCGAATTATCCCTCCAACCAATGCAAGATTCCTTAAGCGATACTACTCCTAGGAATCAAAATGCTCGCTAGACCAAAACTTTGAAAGACGGTCTAGGCAAAATTTAGAGCACAAAATGACTCGCTAAGTTGAAAATCCTAAGGGGCGGCTTAGGCAAAAATTAGAGTCATGCTCGCTAAGTTGAAAACCTTTAGGGGCGGCTTAGGTAAACTTTAGAGCAACAATGACTCACTAAGCTGAAAATCCGAAAATGACGGCTTAGACAAAATTGAGTTAAAACAAAAACTGCTAGACCAAAACTCCAAGAGAAGGTCTAGGCAAAAACTAGGGCAACAAATAGCTCGCTAGACTTATACTCCTTGAGACAGTCTAGGCAAAAATTAGAGCAATTTGACAGGCTCTTGAATACGAGCTAAAAAGGTTCACGGCGCTTCAAAAGTCTCCACAATACCAGACCGAAGTCCGAACCCTCCTAAGCACGAACGGAAACTGCCTATTCACTATCGAAATACGAATTCAAGCATCAAAAGCCCCCCAAATGCAAGGCCGAAGTTTGAACCCTCCTAGGCACAAACGGAAACTGCCTATTCGCTATCAAAACACGAATCCAAGCTTCAAAAGCCCCCCAAATACAAGGCCGAAGTCAAAACCTTCCTAGGTACGAACGGAAACTACCTATTCACTCTGAAAATGCGAATCCCTCTTGAACTACGTTTGACTTGATCCTATCGTGGGTACGTAGGCAGCCTGAGGAATTAACTTGGGTTCAGTTGGTTCTTTTAAAAGAACACTATCCCACTGAGATACAAAATTATTGTTGTTGCCCCTGCATATGGGTGATAAGTAAAAAAAAATTAGGGCACCAAAATACCCGCTAAGCTGAAAATCCGAGAGGATAGCTTAGGCAAAAGTTAGGGTAATCTGGCTCACTAAGTTGAAAATCCGAAAGGACAGCTTAGTCAAAAAATGATTCAAAACAAAAAGCTCGATGTTGATGATAGTTATTGAAAAGCTTGACTTGTGAAATTTTGAATATAAGAACGTTGTTCATAATACAATAAAATAATGACACATGGCTCAAAGGACGTTCTAGCATATTACACATACTAAAATCCTTTTTGAGAATTGGTTAACAGAATTCCATGTTTATCTGATAATGATAATTCTGGTCATTAACGATCAATGATTTTAAGCTTTCATGCTTTTAGTTCATAAAAAGGATTTTTTGCTCATTAATGACAAATTTTATCCTTATGTCACTAATGAAAGTTGAAACTATTGTGCCTCTCACGCTATTGACACAAATTCAAGTCCTAACGCCTTTGGATATTGTTTCAGGCTCTAACGCCTTTGGATATTGTTTCAGGCTCTAACGCCTTCGTATATCATTTCAAGCTCTTACGCCTTTGGATATTATTTCAAGCTCTAACGCCTTTGGATGCTGTTTCAGGCTTAAATGCCTTTTATGTTGATTCAGGCTTCAACGCCTTCGGATATCCTATATGGCTTCAGTGCCTCGTTTTGGCTTTCAACGCCTTTCTCATGATGATGGGCGTGGTATGGATCAGTACCCTCCTGGTATACTTTTCTGATGACTTCTGCTAGAAAGGAGATTTGTTTTGTCAGGGGTGAACGGTATGGATTGGTACCTCCCCGTGGGAATGAGTGTGGCTGTTTCCCCTCATTACCTATTCCAGTGGAGCATGGATTACTTCCTGGGCTGACAGTCAGGGAGAAAGCATTGAGGATGTTTTTTTTCCTCAGTTTCTCTTAAGGCCTGACGGGAAGGGTGTCCTCGTCCAACACCTATGATTTCCCTATTGGACCTGAGCTACGGGAAGGGTGTCCTCGTCCAACACCTATGATTTCCCTATTGGACCTGAGCTACGGGAAGGGTGTCCTCGTCCAACACCTATGATTTCCCTATTGGACCTGAGTTACGGGAAGGGTGTCCTCGTCCAACACCTATGATTTCCCTATTGGACCTGAGTTTCGGGAAGGGTGTCCTCGTCCAACACCTATGATTTCCCTATTGGACCTGAGTTATGGGAAGGGTGCCCTCGTCCAACACCTATGATTTCCCTATTGGACTTGAGATGATTATTAGATGATTATTATCATCGTTATTATTATTATTATCATGATTATTACTCTAGAGGAGTGTTGCTGTCTGAACACTGATATATTACCTCAGTAGGACAGTACACCATGAAAGCGTATGACCCGCTTTCACGATGTAGTTACCAATTGCTTTTGGGGGAGGATGATGAGTTGTGGTTTGGAGGGCTTAGATAGAATTCGTTAAAAGATGGATATTGAGAATACCGCTTTTAACCTTTGAAGAATATATCTGAAAGCTTTGGTCATAAAAGCTTAAAGGAGGTATGGTGATAAAACGTCTTTATCTTGATGGAATCCAATATTTTCTCTTTAAAAGTCGGTTACAAAAACGGTTATGACAGCTGTACAAGTTGGTTACAATTTTGATAATCACCTATAAATAGAGGTGACCCCTCCTTGAGATGGAGAGAGATTTTTGGAGAGATTTTTGGAGAGATTTTCCTAATTCCGAGAAGATTTCCTAAAAACAAATCAGTTTTCCAAACAGAATTTACAGAGAGAGAAAGTAAAGGATTCATCAAGAAAAAAAGCATTCTGTCACTACTTTTCTTCATCGTTCTTTCTTCTCTCCCTCTGAATCATTTCCTTCTTTTTCCCCTTTTTCTTTCTTGTGTTCTCTGAATCATTTCTTCCAAAAATAACTCAATTTAGAACGGTCTGGATATCAGATTTAGGCTGGATTGAGGTTGCAGTAAACCCCATTTCTTCAAAGATCAAAATACCCCCTACATTTTTGGCGACTCCACTGGGGACTTCTGTAACAATTTTTGAAAGAAAATGGTGACTAAAAGAGGTGCTTCGTCCCAAGCACATGTTGTTCAACAAGAAAATAGGGAAGAATCTCATACTTCCAGAGTGGAAGTTCCAGATCTTTCTGCTGTTCTTGGGCCTTTTCTTGCTCAGTTTCAGGCAACCCAAGTACAGATGCAAGCTCAGATGCAAGCTATCCAAACTCAGGTAGCAGCTCAGCTAGCAGCATCAGAAAAACAAATGCAGGAGTTTTTTAAGAAAGCCCATCGTGAAGATAATATTCGCAATCCAGAGAGGTCGCAGGAGCGTACACATTCTCCGTCTCAACATGACGAAGAAAATGACATGCACAATAATCCTCCCAGGAAAGATCCTATTCCTTCCTCTCCACCCTGCAATCATCGTGAACAGGAAGGGAGACATTCCTCATATATGACAGCCTAGGATTTCTCTGAAATGTTTGAAAAGGAGTAAGCAAAACGCTCTGGACTTTCGAATGCTTTCGATGCTAGACCCCCCTTTTCAACAAGAATCATGAGAATGGAATATCCAGTAGGATATATCACACCCCAATTCACTCTTTACAATGGAAGAACTGGAAATGCTCGAGAGCATGTGATGCGCTTCACTGATGCATTAAGCAGATATGCTAACAATGAAGAGCTTCGTCTCCGCGAATTTGCTAAATCTTTGACTGATCGTGCCTTCACTTAGTACACAACTTTGGCTCCAAACTCTATTCACTCTTGGGAAGAAATGGTCACTATCTTTTCCAAGAAATTCTTCTCTGTGGAAGACCGTGTTACTCTCAATACCTTGTCAAAAGAGCGGCAAAGACCTAATGAAGATCTAACACAATATGTTCGCCCCTTTCGATATTTGGTTTTAGATTGTCAAGAACCAACAACTGAGGAGCAACTTGTACAAATATGTGTTGATGGAGCAGTAAAAGAATACAGAGCTTATTTGGAGGTAGCTACTATCCCCTCTTTTGAAAAGCTTTATGATGTTTCTCAAAGGCTCAACACAGTCATATCAAGAGCAACCCTACCAAGGTATGAAGACAGATATGGTAGGAGGGATAAGAGAGAATCAGCAATGGCGGCAGAAAATTCTAGAAGGCGGCCATTCCAGAGAAATACCTCTTATCAATCTGATAAAAAAACAAAGTACAACCCAGAAAACATTCCACCGCCTTTTCCCTGCAGCATAGCCGAAGTATTACGAATTGTTGAAGTATGGATTGCTGATGGCGTTTTGTACTTACCATCACCATTCCAAAAACCTACAGAAGAAGACAAACAGAGCAGCAAATACTGTGTGTATCACCAAACCATACGCCATTCAACAAAAGATTGTTTCTCTCTAAGGCGGATTTTTAATGACAAAATAGCCGCTGGACACCTGAAAATTTCAACTACTCCTGAAGGATCTGTCCATCAGGATCCTTTGCCTAATCATAAAGTGAAGGATGTGGTTGCTATGGTCTGTCATAACTCAGCAATTGCTACAGAAAAAGAAATTGAAGAGGAAATTATCCCTAATGATCAGTCAGCAATAGAAACTCTTTCACAGAGTTCAAAGTTTAAAAACTTCTTTGACCAGATGCATTTCTCAAAAGCGGCAAGAATAGCTGCAACAGCGGCTTTGACAACAGTTGCAGAAGATCATTCAGAACATTGTTTTCTTGCCTATTCTGCTACAAGAAAAGCAATGCCGGAAATTCAAGATGTGAGTTTCACTGCTGATGATATGAAAGCTTCATCAATAGCTCACAACAAGCCTTTGTATGTTACAGCTTTAATAAACTCTATTGAAGCAAAAAGAGCACTGATAGACCCTGGGTCTTCCTTAAACCTTATCCCATTATCAACAGCAATAGCAATGGGATTAGATCCTTCAAAGATTTCAAAGCAGCCAATAGAAATATCAGGATTTGGAGGACAGTGCCAGAACACTATTGGCTATGCTACTATTAATCTTCAAGTGGGGCCAATAAATTCAGCAATAAGAGTCCATGTTATTGAAGCCAACGTAAGCTATCATGTTCTTCTTGGCCGCCCTTGGATCCACAAGTTCCAGCTAATACCATTAACATTTCATCAATGTGTTAAAGGGATATACAAAGGGAAAGTCATCAGAATACTAGCAACTGCCACACCATTTGATAAAGCCGAAGCTCATATTTCAGAGGCATTGTTTTATGATGAGTTGGCTGAAGAAGGTGAAACCGCTTTTGAAAAGGCCAAAGGAGTTATGCCACCATCATCCACTATTTTAACGCCAACAGAAATTTCAAAGGCCTCAAAAAGACCCCGAGACGAAAGTGTGAAAACAGAAATTCTAAGGGGGAATGCTATCAAAGAATCAAGAACTGGGGGCTGTAAGAGGGTGGTACAACCAGATGGAAAGGTTGTATATATCTTATGACAATCAAAGGAAACTGATTCATCAAAAGAAAATCAGATTCCCATGATGGATCAAATATTTCAAGCAGAAGAAACAAGTGAAATTGGGGAAGCGCCAGAACAGATGCAGGATGGTGTAAAAGCGGTACAAGAAAGTCTTGAAGAAGTAAACATTGCAGAAAATCTATCAGAAAAGCGTCCGGTACTTATCAGTTCCAAGTTGGCCCCAAGAGAAAAAGAAGAATTGGTAAATTTGCTCAAAGAGTACCGAGATATTTTTGCATGGAATTATGAAGAAATGCCAGGGTTAGATCCTACATTGGTCACACATAAATTGAATATTGAGCCAGGATATGTACCAATGAAGCAAATGCCAAGAAAATTCAGACCAGATATTGAAGATCAAATCAAAATAGAAGTTGAAAAGCTTTTGAAAGCAGGTTTTATCAAGCCAATTCAACATCCAACTTGGTTAGCCAATATTGTACCAGTCAAAAAGAAGAATGGGCAAATCCGTTGTTGTGTTGATTTCAGGGATTTAAACAAGGCATGCCCAAAAGATGAATTTCCTCTACCCAATATGGACCTATTAGTTGATGCAACAGCAGGTCATGATGCTTTTTCATTCATGGACGGTTACAGTGGTTACAATCAGATTAAGATGGCAACAGAAGATGCAAAAAAAACCGCCTTTCGGACACCAATTGGAAATTTTTATTATACAGTTATGCCATTTGGGTTGAGAAATGCCGGGGCTACTTATCAAAGAGCTATGACAGCCATTTTCCATGATATGTTCCATAATACAGTGGAAGATTATGTGGATGATATTGTTATGAAGTCTCGAAAGCGTTGCAGTCATGTTGAGGATCTAAGAAGAGTTTTTCAACGATGCCGCCATTATCAGTTAAAAATGAATCCGTTAAAATGCGCTTTCAAAGTTTCTGCAGGCAAATTCCTGGGGTTCATTGTGAATAGACAGGGTATAGATGTTGATCCTACAAAGGCTCAAGCAATTGCATCCATGACAGCCCCAAGCACAGTCAAAGAGTTGAAAAGTTTCTTAGGGAAGGTATCCTATATAAGAAGATTCATACCAGGACTAGCAGTTGTCACAGTACCTCTTATGCCACTCCTACGAAAGAACTGTGTATTCAAATGGGAATCAGTGCATGAAAAAGCTTTCAAACAACTTCAACAAATGATGAGTTCAACAGCAACTATGATGGCACCAATCCCCAAGAAGCCTTTGGTCCTGTATCTGGCTTCAACAGAAACCGCTATTGGAGCTCTTCTAGCCCAGGAAGATTTGTCTGGTTGTGAACGGCCAATATACTATCTCAGCAGAATTCTCAGAGATGCAGAATTGAGATACCCTCGGATTGAAAGGAGTTGTTTATCTCTGATCTATGCCTTACAAAAATTCCGTCATTATTTACTATCTCATAAGATTTTTCTGATGACAAAATCTGATCCAATCAAATATCTCATGTCAAAACCAGTTCTTTCAGGACGAGCAGCTAAATGGCTCCTTTCATTATCAGAGTTTGATATTACATGCCTTTGCCCTCGTGCCATCAAAGGACAAGCAGTAGCAGATCTATTGGCAAACTTCCCAGGAAATGATGATTTGAAATTAAGAGAAGAACTACCAGGAGAATTCCCTGAAGCAATGACTATTGAAACAAAAGAGGAATGGTTCATGTATTTTGACGGATCTAACACTGCAGATTCAGCTGGGGCAGGAATTGTGTTAAAAGCTCCTGGGGGTGAGGTAATGTCTTTTTCTTTCAAATTGGATTTTCTTTGCTCTAACAATATAGCAGAATATGAAGCTCTTCTCATAGGTTTGTCAATTGCTAAAGAGTTAAAGGCCAAAAGAATAAATGTAATAGGAGATTCCAATTTGGTAATTAGTCAAATGGAAGGGTCATTCAATGTAAAAGATGTTGGTTTGGCTCCCTACAGAACAGCGGTTCAAAGAATAATCACTAATTTTGATAAGATAGAATTCAAATATCAAGAGCGTACAAGAAACCGCCATGCTGATGCACTTGCTACTTTGGCATCAAAGTTAATATTTGAAGGAGAATCTTCTCAGGTGGTAATTGAAAGGCGTATAATAGCTACACCGCTGATGGAAGAATAATGCGACACAGAATCAGAAGAAACAGATTGGAGAGAACCAATTTTGAAGGATGTCTTCTGCCTTCATGATTCAACAATAGTCCCTACTACAACACTGAAAGTCTTAAAAAATTTCTTACAGATAAATGGGGATCTGTATTTCAAAGGGACCGAAGGAGTTTTGATGAGATGTGTTGGAGTAAAAGAAGCCAAGAAACAAATGATGCAAATCCACACAAAAATATGTGGATATAATCCTTCTGTTAGTCTGTACAGGAGGTTACAGCGTTTTGGAATATACTGGCCAACAATGGAGAAAGATGCTGCTATGTTACAGAAAGAATGTTCTGATTGTCAAATATTGCCAGATAAAGAAGAATGTCACTTTACAAATTCTTGGGAAGATTGGAAGAAACCGTACAATGACTACTTCACAGATGGAATAATGTCTACTGATCAAAAGGAATCCTTTAAGTTTAAGAAGAAAGTTGCCAAATTCTATTTTGACAAAGGAGACTTATTCAGAAAATGATACAACGGTATTGCTCTCAAGTGCTTGTCTGGAAAGGAGATCGAAATAGCATTGCATGAAGCTCATAGTGGAGATTGTGGTGTTCATCAAGGAAAAAGAAAGCTGTTTCAACACATTTTGGGGTTGGGATATTATTGGCCTACCATGGAGGCAGATTCACACCTATATGTTCAAAGCTGTCATCAGTGTCAGATAAGAGGAAATGTCATTCATGCACCTGCACAATCTCTACGGTATGTCTCTACGCCCTGGCCCTTTCATACTTGGGGGCTAGATTTAATTGGACCTGTTAATCCTCCTGCTGAAGGATATGTTTGGATACTTGTGGCTACTGAATATTTCACCAAGTGGGTAGAAGCTATACCATTAAGAAAGGCTACAGGTATCATGGTGGCTAAGTTTATTAAAGAAAATATCATCTGCCGCTTTGGAATACCAAAGGAGGTCATCACTGATAATGGAACGCCTTTCATAAATTCTAATGTGAGAGAATTATTGGAGAAATATGATATCAAACACAAGAAGTCAACCCCCTATTATCCTAAACGGAATGGGCAAGCAGAGGCTACTAACAAGACTATCCTGAAGATAATTGGAAAAATGATAGAAGGAGCTCATAAAAAGTGGTGTGAAAGACTTCCAACAGCGCTTTGGGCTTACAGAACTTCAGCAAGGACTGCAACAGGTGTTACCCCTTTCTCTTTAGTATATGGGACAGAAGCTGTTGTACCTCTGGAAGTCAAGATACCATCTACAAGAATTGAAATATTTGATGGAGAGGAGGCATGCCTCCAAGCTGCTAGATTAGCTCAGCTAGAAGTTATGGATGAAAAGCATGAAGCTGTAGCTATAAAGACAAAAGCGTATCAAAAGAGAGTTGCTAAAGCGTATGATAAGGCAGTACGACATAGAATTCTGAAAGAGGGTGACTTGGTCCTTCGAACAGCTATTCATATCAGGAATGGTACAAAAGTGGCAAAGTTTACTCCTAACTGGGAAGGGCCATTTTTGATAAGGCAAAGTTTTGACAGCGGTTATTGTCTTTTGTCTACGCTATCTGGTGAAGTATTACATGATCCTATCAATGTAAAATGGTTTAAAAAGTACTATGCTTAATAAGAAAGGTAACAAAATTTTTTCTTTTGTATTCATATAAAATTTGACAAGAGTTACAAAAGAGTAAAGAAAAAGCTTTTACAAAATGTCAGAAGTAAAGCCTTTCTCATTTAGATATACAAGTCTTTCAGCAGAAGCCTTTAGACGAATATATTCTTCATGATCTGCTTTGATTTCTTCTTGTAGAACTGACAGACTATCTTGAGCAGCTTTTATTCCTTTTTCTTTTTCTTCCAGCATGGCCTGATGGCGGGCAATCTCTTGACGAATAATATGAATATTATCTTGATCGTTTGATATCGCTTTCTTAATTTCTTCCGCTTTAACAATCTTACTTGAATAAGAACTTTTCAGCTTAGCAAAATTCTTGGCCTGGAAGAAAGTGATAGACAAAATATTCAAAAAATCCACCAGCCATTTCACATCAACATTGATGTTCTCAAGTTCTTTCAGCTCTTGTATCCAATCCTCGAAGGTCTTCATCCTCAAGGGCGTAAGATGAGGCTTGATATCTCTAATGTTCCGAATAATAGAACACACTGTCTCTATACAGCCCGCCCTGATGATAGGGTTCTTCAAAGAACAAGAAGAAGTTATGTCCTTGTAACGCTTTACTATTTCTGACCATAAAGGAAGAGAGCTTTCAGATACAGGATAACGCTTTAAAAGCTCATCCGAAGAATCAATTGGTGTCAGTGCAGTTGAAGTGGAAGGAGTAGCAGCATCTTCACTCACAAAAATCCCCACAAAGGCGGACAATTCTGAAGAAGTAGTCTCCATACTGGAACCAATGACTGGAATATCTTCATGAATATTTCTTGGAGCGACTTCAGTTTCAACATTAATATTCTCCTCCTCAACAATCTGTTCTGAAGAGCCAATGATAACGCTTTCAGTAGAAGCAATCATTTGAACACTGATGTTCTCAGCTGAAGATATCGGTGTATGAGCGCTTTTGTCAACAGAAGAAGTATTGTCAAGGGGAGTAGAAGTCTCTGGTATGCTTGCAGCAGAAAGATCTTCAAAAGGCTGCTGCTCAGAGTTCTGAACCACAGAAGAGAAAAATGCTATCTCACTGACCGAAGGAGATTCTACTTCCATTTCCATAGGCTGTACTGAAAAATCAGCTTCTATTGGAGCACGAGTAATATTAGCTTCAAAAGTGCTTGTTCCTGGAGCTTTTGTGACATCTCCTTCAACAGTAACAAGTCCCGGTATTCCAGCCTGAACGCTTTCAGAAGGGCCTTCAAAATAATACATACTGTTAAAACACTATAATGATTGTAGTAATAAGCATATAAGCATGTATATTGATAAAACACTTTTTAAACTGCTACTAACCTACGCTCTCAGAATCATCAATAGCATCAACCATAAGAGGTGATGAAGATTGCGCTGTCCTTTGCAGAAGAAGTGACTTTGCCTTGATAGCTTGCGATCTCATTCTCTTCAGAGATGTTAACTCCTTGGCTATGTCAATAGTTCTGGCAGGATTTGCAGTTCTCCGAACACCAGAAGCTTTAGCAGATTGATCTTTCTTTTGGGAAAGCGGAGAGGAACTAGGTTCACTCTCAGGCCAAACATTGGCCAAATTCTCAATTTGTACTCTTGCTTCCGCCGATGGAGGGAAAGGAATATCGGCAACATTATCTTCAGGGATGCTGAGTCCCACTGGAGTAGCTGGAGTTCCAGAGCTTCCTGCACCGACATCCGAAAGCGGTGCTGTGTTTTTCTCTTGAGTGACAGAAACCTCAGTCCTTCCTAACTCATGTTGAGTCTGTAGATTCTGCTTGCGCACAATCAAAGGCTCGTTATCTTCACTATCAGAAGAAGGATCCTGTGACAAATTAAAAAAAAATATATAAGTGACGAAAAATTATACAACTGAGAAATTGAAAAGCGTATGAATAAAAAAAATGCTTTAATTATAAAAGCTTTGCTTACTGATTGGCTCTTTCGCTTCTTAGAGGGAGGTGCCTTCTTTTTTATTGCAATCTTTTTGATTCTAGGCGCTCTTGGAGTAGCCGCCTTTGGAGCAGTAATAATTGCAGGTTGAGGAGGAATAATGTTTTCCTCTCGGATCTCTGAAGAACCTCCATCAGCAGTTTTTGATTTAGGCTTCTTGTGAGGAGAAGCTACCGCTTTCCTTTTCTTGCCTGCACCAGGTGCCTCTTTCAGACATTTTTCCTTGTCCATAGCCAAATTAACTGTTTGACTGAGCATTGGCGGACCTTGAACAAAGGCTTTGAAAGTACTAACGCAAGCTTTCCAGAAAAGCTGGTAATTCTTTGTACATCTGCCCATCCTGTGCTCTCCAGCCAAGTAGAAACCGGCAACAGAGGGTCTCAAATTTAAAGACCAACTCTCTAGGATGAAAGCTTTCATGGTTCTCTTTAGAGAGAAAGATTCAGCTACACCATCAGGAACGCCTTGATCAAGCCCAAACTGCCTCAGACACCGATCAGGGTTGTAAGACTCAAGACAAAAACTGTTTGTCTTGCCGCCGTCCACACTGAAGAGGCCTATTAAGTGGCACTTGGACAAAATAGCGAAGCAGTGAAGAGTCTTCAGTGAAATTTCTGCCCGCTCTTCAGAATTTGTACCCAAAAAAGCCAAGGGGGTTTCGGAATGATAACAAAACTTTTCAATCCCCTTCAAAGGCTCAATATAAGGCCTGAAGCAAAAACACCTTTCCTTGTCAATGAAGTCAAAGATCAATGCGTCCTTCTTTCTGGAAATGCTACTCCACCGCCATGCCCTTGGACTTGGGAGATCTTCAACAGCGGTATCATCAGCTTGTAAAGGAGAAAATTTCCTAGCTGAAGGCGCATAACCGGGAAAGCGTTCCCATAACCACATCTGGAGAAAAGCAGTATGAACAAACGATTCTATGTGGAAAGAACCTGCTGACCAGGCCTGACACTTGTGAATTTGATCTAAATTCTTATATAAAGTTCCCAAAAAATATACCCCTAAAGGGAAACTCTGACCATCGGCAAGGCGGAAGGCTAGGGGGAATAGTCTATCCAAAACTTTGTCTGTTGGAGCGCCTTCAAAAATATATCTTGACAGCCACATGCAGATAAATGCCGTCAGCTCCAAAGGAGACTTGTATTCTTTTCCATATTTATATTCCCTAACTCCTGTCTCTTTGTTCACAGGGCCTTTCTCCCTGAAGAAATAGCGTACCCAGCCATAGAAATTTGGCCGCCTTGCATGGGATTCCTTTGAAGCTCCCCAAACAGGATTTACTCTTGACTCCCAAACCAGAGCATGCAAAAGTCTTGACGCTTTTACCTCCTCTTTGCTCAAAACAATGTCTTGTATATCACTGTTCCCGAAGACCGGCAATCTCCATAGCGCCATTATATCCTCCAAAGTAGGGGTAATTTCTCCCCACGAAGTAATAAAAGTATGAGTTTGACTGTTCCATCTGGTAACCAGCTGTGATAAGCTATCTGTATCTTTTCTAACTTCAAAATCCTTCGAAAGCTCTATTGCTCTAAAAATTTCAGCTGCATGTAATTTAGGACCATACTCCGGATGAGTAAGTATGTAATCACACCACGCTGTCCATTCCTTGGTGCAACCGCTATACGAACTAAAATTTACTTGAGAAAGCGGAAAATCTTTCCTCTCTACCCTAAACATAGTAGTGGCAAAAGGAGAAGGACAAAATCCTCTAGTTCCGCTAATGTCTTCATAAGGCAAAGCCCACCCATCAGAGGGAACAGCGGTATCCCAGGAATGATGCATAGCTGAATCCCAAAATTCGTTACTTAAAATATTTTTTTGAGAAGAAGATGCCATAGCTGAAAGCGTAAAAGTTGCAGAAATAAAAATAAATAAATTACAGTGTGTTCTTCTAAAAAAAAAAAATGAAAATGAATGATGAAACAAATAACAATAACATACATATAATAACAACAATAAAAGAACAAAAGTAGACAAAATGACATAGTATACAGATAATCAAAACTTCTACAATGACGAAACAAATAAAGAAAAAAATAAAACAGCAAGCATAAGTATGAACAGTCAAATAGAAATGATAAACAAAGAAGTAAGAAAGCAAAGACTCACCAGAATTCTAAAAAGATGTTCTGGAATTCCAAATAAAAGATTGAGATCCTTGAAAACCACAATAAGATCAATGAAAACCCGAGCACAGAAGAAAGATAAGATTCAGAGTATACTTGCACGAAGAAGAAGATGAACAGTAAAGCAATAAGGAACTGATTATTTGTTTTTATAATGATTAAACATTTATGATGTGCGGTTTTCAAGAGGCACGTTTTGATTCGAAATTCAAAAAAAGGGTACGATCATAATGATTGTGACAGGCTGGCTGCATGATCTTATTGGCTATAAATATGGCGAAGTTGTTTTAAGCGGGATTCGAAAAGACGTTTTTTAGACGCCAAATTTATGATAAGCATATTATTTAATGAACTCTTCTTATCATGATAATTTGTCTGCTCAGACGCTTTTAGAGTGTAGTTGAGCCTAAAAGCGCCCTCACAGACAGGGGGCTAAAATGTTGATGATAGTTATTGAAAAGCTTGACTTGTGAAATTTTGAATATAAGAACGTTGTTCATAATACAATAAAATAATGACACATGGCTCAAAGGACGTTCTAGCATATTACACATACTAAAATCCTTTTTGAGAATTGGTTAACAGAATTCCATGTTTATCTGATAATGATAATTCTGGTCATTAATGATCAATGATTTTAAGCTCTCATGCTTTTAGTTCATAAAAAGGATTTTTTGCTCATTAATGACAAATTTTATCCTTATGTCACAAATGAAAGTTGAAACTATTGTGCCTCTCACGCTATTGACACAAATTCAAGTCCTAACGCCTTTGGATATTGTTTCAGGCTCTAACGCCTTTGGATATTGTTTCAGGCTCTAACGCCTTCGTATATCATTTCAAGCTCTAATGCCTTTGGATATTATTTCAAGTTCTAACGCCTTTGGATGCTGTTTCAGGCTTAAATGCCTTTGATGTTGATTCAGGCTTCAACGCCTTCGGATATCCTATATGGCTTCAGTGCCTCGTTTTGGCTTTCAACGCCTTTCTCATGATGATGGGCGTGGTATGGATCAGTACCCTCCTGGTATACTTTTCTGATGACTTCTGCCAGAAAGGAGATTTTTTTTGTCAGGGGTGAACGGTATGGATTGGTACCTCCCCGTGGGAATGAGTGTGGCTGTTTCCCCTCATTACCTATTCCAGTGGAGCATGGATTACTTCCTGGGCTGACAGTCAGGGAGAAAGCATTGAGGATGTTTTTTTTCCTCAGTTTCTCTTAAGGCCTGACGGGAAGGGTGTCCTCGTCCAACACCTATGATTTCCCTATTGGACCTGAGCTACGGGAAGGGTGTCCTCATCCAACACCTATGATTTCCCTATTGGACCTGAGTTACGGGAAGGGTGTCCTCGTCCAACACCTATGATTTCCCTATTGGACCTGAGTTTCGGGAAGGGTGTCCTCGTCCAACACCTATGATTTCCCTATTGGACCTGAGTTATGGGAAGGGTGCCCTCGTCCAACACCTATGATTTCCCTATTGGACTTGAGATGATTATTAGATGATTATTATCATCGTTATTATTATTATTATCATGATTATTACTCTAGAGGAGTGTTGCTGTCTGAACACTGATATATTACCTCAGTAGGACAGTACACCATGAAAGCGTATGACCCGCTTTCACGATGTAGTTACCAATTGCTTTTGGGGGAGGATGATGAGTTGTGGTTTGGAGGGCTTAGATAGAATTCGTTAAAAGATGGATATTGAGAATACCGCTTTTAACCTTTGAAGAATATATCTGAAAGCTTTGGTCATAAAAGCTTAAAGGAGGTATGGTGACAAAACGCCTTTATCTTGATGGAATCCAATATTTTCTCTCTAAAAGTCGATTACAAAAACGGTTATGACAGCTGTACAAGTTGGTTACAATTTTGATAAACACCTATAAATAGAGGTGACCCCTCCTTGAGATGGAGAGAGATTTTTGGAGAGATTTTTGGAGAGATTTTCCTAATTCCGAGAAGATTTCCTAAAAACAAATCAGTTTTCCAAACAGAATTTACAGAGAGAGAAAGTAAAGGATTCATCAAGAAAAAAAGCATTCTGTCACTACTTTTCTTCATCGTTCTTTCTTCTCTCCCTCTGAATCATTTCCTTCTTTTTCCCCTTTTTCTTTCTTGTGTTCTCTGAATCATTTCTTCCAAAAATAACTCAATTTAGAACGGTCTGGATATCAGATTTAGGCTGGATTGAGGTTGCAGTAAACCCCATTTCTTCAAAGATCAGAATACCCCCTACATTCGCTAAACTAACACTCCAAGAGTTAGTTTAGGCAAAAATTAGAGCAACCTGACAGGCTCCTGAATACGAACTAAAAAGATTCACCATCTTGCGAAGACTTATCTCAAATTACAAGTCTAAACCTTCTTGGGTATGAATGGAAACTAGCTGCTTGTTACCGAAATTACAAGTCTAAACCTTCCTAGATATGAACGAAAACTATCTACTCGTAAATCACGAGTCTAAATCGCCCCCTTTTGAGCTACATTTGACTTGATCTTATCATGGGCACATAGGTAACCTAGAAATGGGTTCAGCCAGTTCTTTTAAAAGAACATCAATTCCTCAAGATACAAAGGGGAAATCATTAAAAAAAAAAAAAAGAGGAGTACAAGACAAAAAAAAATATAAAGTCTTTTATTCATGGATAACAAAATGAGGGAACTCCACATAAATTGGAGAACTCACTCGAGTTAAACAAGCAGTATCTTGAGAATATGTTATGAGCTTCAACAAGCTACTAATTTAAAAAAATAGTATCTTGAGAGTATGTTGTTAGCTCCAGCAAAATGCTAGACCTGACAAATGCAGTCTTGAACATAAGGTCTGAGGTCCTCGCACCGTGTTGGTGGATGCTATTCAAAGTAGAATTCCTCTCACATCCAACTTCTTCACCATCATATTTGGTGCTAATCCGTCTTCAGGGGAGGATTCTAGCCCATCAGTAGCAGCAGAAGCAGAAGTGACATCTGGGAATAGAGCTAGGAATTGTCTCTCAGTGTTGTCAGCCGCGACAAGCTGCAAAACTGAAAAAGCAATACCTTGAAATGCAGACCTCTCGACATCAGTGAAGTGGTTGTTCAGCAGCATCAAGAAACTCAGGCTAGCTTCATCAAGATCAATGGATAGAATATGATATATTCTCTTCAGCACATGCTCAAGCTCACCGTCAAGAATACCCAAACTTCTGACAGAGTCCAATGCATTGAGTTTGCTCCCATAACATCCTATCATTATGTTAATGATAGGGTTACAAGGATATGTTAAGGCAGTACTCTCCGATATCTGTTTCACCAGGTTATATAACTTGACGGCTTCAGTCTTCTCAATGATGAGATCCTTGGTAATCTTCAGGCAACAAATGAAGGCTGATCCGGTTTCACTGAGCTCCAACCAATCAAGGACATCCCCTTGTGAAGCATGCTGTGATAAAAGGTTCATTTTACAAAAGGAAAAGGTAGAACACGCAAAAATGATTTAGTTCAAGGAAACTAAATCAAATCATAGGTTTCAGATTAAATAGCCAAAATTGGGCCTTTAGATGGAAGTATACATCCATCTAAACAATCTAAAATGGTTAATCATGTGATTGAAAGTTTAATCAATTCCAGACTTAGGATTAAAACCTAAGTCTGTGAAATTTAAATGACTCACTTAAGGCATGAATCTAAGGAAAATCGTCTAGAGCAATTACCTCAAAAGTTTGCAAAAGGCAAATGTTCACGGGTAAATTGTCATTAGCAAATGTCTAAGGATATATGCTAAGAGTGAGATCCATGGAAAAGTCTACGGATAGATGGTTTCTGATTCAAGGATTAAAGTCCTGTGGATAACCCATCCGTGAGAAATATCCACGGACAATCAAAATTTCCACGAACAAAAGTCTGTGAAAATTAGAAGTATTCATGGATAAAACTCCATGGTTAGAATCTTTCCAACTCACGGACAAAAGTCCTATAGGCAGTTGGTCCGTGGAACATATCCACGGATACTCAAAATATCCGTGGACAAAAGTTCAGGAAATTTAAGAGCATCCGTGGGTAAAATCTCACGGATTAATTTTAGGCTCACGGACCAAAGGTCCTGTGGGCAATCAATCCATGGAAAATATCCGCGGATACTCAAAATATCCACGGACAAAAGTCCATGAAAATCAAGAGCATCCGTGGACAAATCCACTGATCAATTTTTGGGCTCACGGATAAAAGTCCTGTGGGCAAGCTGTCCGTGGTCATAAACTACAGGCAGTGAGTCAACGATTTGGTTTTCCATGACTGGAGAACTCAAGAGCTCCGTCAATGGAACTGAAATTCTTGCTTGAAATTACAGGAAGCCCAAAAGGGCATCCCAGGTTCTCCCTGACCTAGGAAATCGAAAGAAATACATTTCAAAGGATTCCCAGGATCAAAGAGATCCAATAGAATGCCCAAATGGGATTCCAATCTACCTGAGTGAGGACTAAAACCTTCATTCCCGTCTGTAAAAAAAAAACAAGGAGAACACTGGTTCTTCCCTTTCATTTGTTTCTGGTTAGGGAGAAAGCTCACCTAGAATGGAAGGAAGAATCAAAAAGGGGGGAGGAGAATGATCCTTCTTGAAGACCACGAATTCTGAACTCGAAAAGATCTTCTAAGTTCAGATGGGTGAAGAAGATAAAATGTCTTCCTCAATTCGTCTAAGGCATCCTTATAAAGAATATCTTTTGGTTAGATCCTGGCCATCCACTTCGAAATGGATGGTCTAGATGGTTGGGAATCACCCACCATTTTTCCTTAATGGCAGAAGTTATCTCATCAATGAGAACGCTTCGATTAAAGAAACTGCGTGGGTTTCCCATAAAATATTAACTGAGAGGCGGTTACGCCTCTCCACCATCACTGCCAGGTGTCAGGATCTAGATGGATGGATCATTTCCAACCATCTAGATCCTGAGGGGTATTTGTGGGCAGTGAAATTTTCACTGTCCATCACCCAGGAGTGTGTGCAATAGCACACACCTGATCTCAGCCTCTCGGAGAGACAGTTTGGGTTCACGCGTGCCTGTGGCACGCGCAGTACCTTTAGCTGTCAACAATAAATGCTGATGGCTAGCACTATGCTGCCCAGCTAAGCAACAGCAGAGTTGATCCGTGAGGATAAACTTCACGGATCCACCCTGAATAATAACGCCCAAATGGGCTGATACATACTTCATCCGTGAGAACCAAATCCTCACGGATCCAATATGAGGTGTTGGCCTCCGAGAGGCCGACACGTGTCATATCCGTGACACATGTTCATCCGTGAGGATAAAACCCCACGGATCCAACTTTGAGTGTTGACCTTTATTAGGCTGACACTGTCGTATCCGTGAGGACAAAAACCTCACGGATCCAACACGGATCATATTTACTGTCAGTTTCCAAGAGACTGACACGTGTCCAACCATGAGGAGAAAACCCCCACGGATCATATTTAATGCCAGCCTCTGAGATGCTGACACGTGTTCAGTTCTTGAGAATAAATCCTCACGGATCAAGTCTCATGTCCCGGATCTAACCCAGACCACAAGCACCACCTGGTGATCCGTGGTTGAGACCTGTCGTCTCACCCTGTGATCCGCGGTTGAGACCAATGGTCTCACCTCGTGGTCCGTGGTTGAGACCAATGGTCTCACCTTGTGATCCGTGGTTGAGACCAATAGTCTCACCTCGTGGTCCGTGGTTGAGACTAATGGTCTCACCTCGTGGTCCATAGTTGAGACCTATGGTCTTACCTCTTGATCCGTGGACTAGCCTAGACCAGTCTGTCCCAGCTGACAGTCAGTATTTGACTGTCATGGGCCAGAGAATTCTTAATAAAAAGGATTCTCTGTCAAACTGTGGGGAATCCTAAGATAACTGTGGGGAATCCCAAGATAAGGATTCCCTCTTCTAAAATCTCATGGGATGCCACATGGCACCCCATGATTATTTTAGGATTAGGACTATGTCCTTTATCCTAGAAAAGGATGAGATTACCATCCTCCTTTTTGAAAGGTACTGGAATTCCCCCCAAAAGAAGGAAACCTGGTACAAGAGTCCTCAAAAGAAGAGGATTCTCTTGAACTTGAGGACTCTCCTAGATAAAGGAGACCCATGAGCTGACATTCTCTAATAGGAGAGCCCATCTTGACTTTCCTAAAATAAGGGAGTCCCAAAAAGGACTCTCTCTCAATCATATAAAATGTGTTTTTTTCACAAGAAACACAAAAGGAAGAAACAAAAAAGGGAATACGAGAAATACCCAGAAAAAAGAGAAAAAACTCTCTGATCCCCTTCAAACAGCAAGCAAGCAGGTGAAGGAGAAGACTCCACAATATGGAGAATACAAGGTGAGCCCTCATACATGGCCACCATTCTTTTTCTTTTCTTGAAAAGACCTCAATGAGGCACTTATAACGCCTACATGGGATCTGGGCAACCTCATTGAATAAATAAAAATATGTTTATTCAATCTTGTTCTTCTTTTTATTCTTCATCTTAATCAGAGGTTCTTCCCCAATAAAGGGAAGGTAATTTAACAGTCTGAGTTTACTCAGATTGGAAGGATAGTCCCCACAACAAACAATAAACTCCATTCAACAATGGAGGAAATTTGAAAGTAAAGAAGAATGAAATTTTTCGCTCACAATACCAATGAGGACTAGTTTGTTCTCCAACATTAGGATAATTTTACGAATTTTTACCCTTACAGATTTAAATGAGAACATTTTACCTAAGTCTTTGAGTTCAGAAGCCCTCTTGTATTCTTTACTAGTCCTTGGAACAAGAAAGAAGAAGAAGAAGATAGCTTAGTCCTCAAACTCACCCTCTAGTGGTGTTAATTAGAACATTCATTCCTTTTTTAAAAAAAATTAAAAAAAAGAAAAGAAAAAGAGACGTATCCAAAGGAAGAAGAAAAAACTAATAGAAGTGAATGATTTAAGATCTCCCATTCACAGATTTTTTTCCTGCTTTTTTTAATTGGGTGTTTGTTCTTGATTCATTGATTTTGGGTATAGAGTGAAGAGAAACTGAGAAATATGAATCTAAAATAATATCAAATAATCGACCCGACTAAGAGGTTTATTTTGTGCATATGGAAGATAATCGAAGTATATTGATATTCTTCCATAAGTGATATCGATCTTAAAGGGGGTTTATATAGAAAATAAAAGAGACCAATACAGAAAGATAATCAAATCAAATCTAACCGTAATCATAGTTAATTTAATTTATTGATACTAATATAAGTGTAATGGTAGCTACACTTTCTTTAAGGAGATGACATGTGTTATTTGTAAGCACCCAATTTTTACACCCCATCCTAACTGTAGTTAAAACCCCTTAACTATGGTTACCTCCCCTACCGAGTCCCTCAAAACCTAGCTAAGTCGGAACCCTACCCTTAGGACTCACCCTAGGTGACCCTAGCTAAAGCTTGATCCCTTAAAAGCCCACAAGGCCCAAAATACCTTAGGACAATCCCCTATACCCGAGTGTGCAGGGCCCAGACCCATTTCAACTAAAATCCAGAATGTCGGTAGATCTTCTACCGACATTTTAAAAATGTCACTGTTTGCTTGTTGTCGGTAGAAGATCTACCGACATATTTAGTTTGGCCTTGTTTCAGGCTGTCGGTAGACCTTCTACCGACAGTATACAAGTTCCAAGTTTCAGGCCTGCATACGCCCTGCACACTCTACCTCCACCTCGGTTCCTCCCTTCTCCACCCTTAGTCGACCTCCAGAGGGTCCAATACCCCTCTCTCCCTTCTTCTAAATCCCTTTTAGGTCCCTAGTCTTCTCCTCTATAAAACCCCAATTACCCCTACGGTTTCATGGTCTGCAATTTTTAGTGGAAAACCCCTGCTGCAAAACAGTGATCCCTGACCTCAGTCTTGATCCTAAGACTTGCCATGGGCCTACCTCAAGTCCCCCAACCGCTGTAGACCATCACCAGAGCGCCACCACCACGGTTGCAGACTCCACTTCACTCGGCGAAAACAGAGCATTGGGTAGGGACACCCCCCCTACCCATTTCCTTTTTGCTTTGGCATCATGTGAGCCCCTGGTCACCTCCAGGGGACATTTTTCATTACTTTTGTAGTATATAGTTTGTTTCCAGGCCCACACAGGGTGTTCACTCACCTAAACCATAGGTGTGGTGAACCCCTTTCGGGTATAGCAGCTCCCATGGGTGTACAGACCTCCCCAGGACCTTCTAAGGGTCCCTCACCTCATGAGAGAACCCTTAGACATCTTAGGTGCACAGCCCAAAGGCCACCATCCCTGTTTTAAGAAAAACTAGGAATGGTGGTAATAGCAGTACCGCCATTCCTGGTAGTCTGTTTTGGAGCCTCGTTTAGCCTACTTTGCTGGGCTTGGTCCATTTCCAGGGCCCAAAATGGATCCCTCTCATCCCCCCTGAACCAGACCTGGTCCTTCCAGGTCATGGGGTTAAGCCTAACTATGGTTAAACCTCCAAAAATCAACACTGTGCTTTCTGTTGGTAACACTTCTACCGATAAATCTGTTTTCTGGCCTCTTTTGTATTGGCGGTAGAATAACTACCGCCAATATGCTGTATCAGGAGCAGTGGTTTTGCAGCCTTGTGGGGCCCACTCCTAGCATCCGCTGGAGCCTACACTTGGCCTGGAATTTCCTTAGGAGTCCCCCCTACACTCCCATACACTTGGTTCACCTCGAGTTACAACCTAACCCTAGTTAACAGTGGTAAAACCACAACTCAAAAACACTGTACATAATGTCGGTAATTGCATTATCGACATTAATCTGTTTGTTTGATTTGGGCTTCTTGCAGGGGCCCAGGCCTGGTAGGAGACCACTTTAGGCCTTGCCTAGCCCCTGGGCCCACCTTGGACTATACCTGACCCTTAACCACGATTAAATCCAACTCTGGTTAACATTTAACCGCGGTTAAGCACCCCTTAACCCTACAAACACTTGGGAAATTAAGCGGAAATTCCTAAATTGAACTCGGACCTTAATCCTGACTTTGGCCGTTCTCCCTAACGCTGGTTAGCAACCCTAACCACAGTTAGACCCCCCTTAACTGCGATTAGCAACCCTAATCGTAGTTAATTTCGGTTTACGACCTACCGGGCCTAAAAACCAAGTCTACCGGACTTACCTCGGCCTACCGGGCCCTGCCTTAGCCTACCGGGCTGCACATCACTTCCCCTTTACCGTGGTTAGCAACCCTAACTGCAGTTAGCTCGGCCTAATCCCGGTTAGCAACCCTAACTCGGGTCGGACTCCTCCCTAAGCCTACCGGGCTTACAATACCCTGCACTTGACCTCCTCGGTCAACCAACCCTAGTCTACCGGACTAGTCCATGTTAGCCACCCTTGGTGCACACACACACACCCCTAGCCTCGGCACAGGCTCACGTGCCAGAACTACGCTCGGTCTGATCTCACCCTTTGAGTACGTAGGCAGCCAAACACTGGCCCGACCCCAGTTAGCTTTTCCTTTCTTGGATTAGTGTTCATTTAAACATTTCGGCATTTTAAACAAGATTAACTTTATTTGGCTTAAACCCGGGAAGTACGGAACCGTTGTAAAGACGGAAGCCTCGGGGTGCTTAACATCTTCCCCGGACTTAACCCCGATCTCTCTCGTGGACTAAGACCTTATCCAAAACTTCGGGAGAATTATCCCTCCTGAATGAATAGGTGGTGACTCTCAAAACCCCGTGAGAAATCTAGGAAGTGAAATCCCGCGCTCACATTATTCTTTTCCATTAATGCTCCCTTTGTTTTGATGTAAAATAGTGGAAAACAAAAGAATTCCACGGAAATGTCATTTTTCGCGTGTATTTTCGGTAGGACAATTGACGTTTTCCATGAATTTCATTTGTTTCCCCTATTTTACATCAAAACAAATGGAGCCTAAGAGAAAGACACCTATTTTGCACTAACATTCTGTCCAATCATAAAGAGTGTATTAACGAAGAGAGGGTTGCCAGCATTATCCATATACTAACATATGATTATGTTTGGGATGCAATGTAATTATGCTTGAGAAGCTATGTCTTTCATTTATAACTAGTAAGCAACCTGCACACAGATGATGAGAAAAGGATTGCATGAATGAAATATTATTAAAAAGATATAATAAATAAAAATTTGAAGGAATGAAAAATAAAATATAAGTAACAACTTTGAATTAAAATTAAACTATAGAATGTATTGTCTGAATTAATTAAACTTTTTTTTTTGATGAAAATGTTATCATGTAACTAACTAACACACACACTCTAAACTCACATACAGCCCGACCTAAGGTAGCCGCTAAAGTTTCATAAGGCTAAGTCCAAGTAACCACTCCAAAAAGGCTTTACATTAATTAAACTTACTTTAGATTAAAAAAAACCATTAATAGTGGTCGAATCGGGATTTTCATCAATGAAGTCACAATTTTTGTTGCAGATAATCAGTCCTTATGTTCTTATATTCTCATAATTGAATTATATACTATATACTGTAGAAATAGAGGTGTCAAGAAAGGAGGTCTATAGGTTGATTGGCCTTCTCCTAAAGTAGATGCAAACATATATGTCATTTGTCTTTACCCTAATGAAATTTATCCAGATCAATGATCTCTAAGACCTAGAGGGGGGGTGAATAGGTCTATCTAATAATTTCTAACCAATTTTAATTTTTCAATTAATATGTTTAGAAATCAATGATTAATTCAATCAGACAATCCACACAAATCAAACACGGAAGATTTTTACGTGGAAAACCCTAACGGGAAAAAACCACAGGACCTTGTCCAGCAATAAACTTCACTATGAAAAGATATCAAGTACAAGACAAGACCTTACCAAAACAGAAACGACGTTCCTAGGTATAGACTCTTACTCTTGATTTCCACGAACCAGCAGGTTCGATCTCCGCCTAAGCAGCTTCGGTTCCACACCGACCAAATCTTTTCAAGCAACTTCAAATCCACGATCACACACGATCGATCTCCTTCCACGAAGGCTCCGGATCAAACACCGGACACACACACAAGGTGTAGGGTTGTGAATCAATTTAGTAAATTTCAAACCCTAGAGGGATCTCATACAGATCTGAGATCACACAATGCAAGATCAAAGGTTTAGATCTCTACTTGCATTCTCTAGGATCTAAGAAAGAGGAGGGATCAACAAAGATCTATTAAAAGCAATAAGAAAAACCCTAGAAGAGTTTCTTAGACCTCTACTCTTTCAAAAATATCAAAGACACGAATTAGGTCTCTCAAAAGTTGTTTATATAGGGTTAAAAAAAGAATCCAGAAAAAGAAAAATTCTTTTTACGGGGACCGATCGATCGGTGCTCACTACCGATCGCTCGGTTCACAACGGATCGATTGGTTCTAATGACCGATCACTCGGTTCTAAATCACCTCTCTGGAAAATTTCCCCATACAAATATTTGGTCCAGTCGATAGCCACCGATCGCTCGGTAGGCCACCGATCGATCGGTCGCAATACCGAGCGATCGGTTGAGACAGAATTTTTGCCAAAACCATTTTCATTTTATTTTTATTTGATTCAACTAAGATCAAATATCTTTGGTAGGCTTAAAATTATCCTCCTAGGTATTCTTAGGGTTATCTAAGTCAAATCCAACCTAGGTAGGGTCTCTAAGTCCATTACCTGTCTAGATCCGGAGTAGAAGCTTTTTCCTTCACTTTCTTCAATCTTCCTTAAGCTTTAGCTCTTCTCTTCTGACAAGTTAAACATGACTCGACGACTCGACTCAACTGACCTATCTAATGATCACGGAATTTGCCAACACCTATTTAGGGATTTACAATCTCCCCCTTTGGCAATTCCGAGACAAAACAAGACTAATTCATGTACTAGGTTCGAATTTTCCCAATTGATTCAAAAATGGAAAATTGATCTTTGACCTTTACATTACTCAAAAATAATTACATGACTTTTGACATGTTAACTTGTCATGATTTACCAAACTTAGAACCTGTTTGCCTGCACATGCTAAATCAAAAACCTGTGAAGCATGGGAAATAAAATATAGGATAAGAATGAAAATATGTATAACCAGTCAAAACCATTCACAATTCCACAATTCACAATCCATAACAGGTTAGTATTCCAAAATCTCATCCATCATCCATAACATTTATAATACAATTTAACACATTCTCCCCCTTTTTGACTCGAAATGCCAAAGGTGGATTAGTAAAGGAAAGCATAAACCATTGAAAGGAGATGAGATAGAAAATAATGAGCATAAACCATTCAAATGTATACATCCATATCAAGTCAATAATATCCAAGTAGGTTTGTACTAAGTACAACCAAGACAAAATACATCAAAATGTCAAAATAAAAACTGGCACTTGACTAAGATAAACTCCTATCACGAACTATCACTCCTGGTCATCATCAGAAGTGAGCTGTGACTCATAGTAAGCCCGAAAATCTCGAACATCTCTCTGTACTCCTAGCACGGCTGCATCGAGAGATCCAAGTCTACCACGAACCTCTGTAGTAAACTCCTCGTATGAAGAAATATGAGTCCGGAGATCCATCTGCATCTCTCTCATCATCCTCCCAAGATCATCCATAGTGGTCGGTGGAGGACGAGATGACCCAACACCAACTTCTGCTCCCTCCTCTGTATCTCGAACTGAGGCATGTGAGAAACTCTGAGATAGGGTCTTTTTATTGATTGGACCCTTAGGTACTCGAGTAGGAGCACCAGGAGGTGCAAATACCCCTTGTAAACCAAGAAGTTTAGTGATAAGAGATCCAAAAGGAAGGGCTCCAACTACAGTGTCAGATCGATGAGCTTGGATCATCAAAACGATAAAATGTGCTGCAAGATCAATATCATGCCCACGAAGAAGACTGAATAGAAAACGAGCTCTTTCTTCCCTAAGGTCTGCAGTATGAACCTTTGAGTGGATATTGGCACTCATGACTAGGTTTACAAGTCTTGCATCCCTAGTGAGTTTAGACACTTCAATAAGAGAACCAACCCAAAATGAAGGAGTGCCACTTAGAAAGGTAACAACTTGTTCCATGGGTTCTTTATCCTCATCAGTCTTATATCTATAAGGATAATAAGCATTTGGAACTCGAGGACAACCAAGAATAGCAGCAATTAAATCAGGATTTATTACCACAGATTTTTCTAAAGTTTTAGATTTGAAAGACCAAGTTTTCAAGTTGATATCAGAAAAATTGGAATAAAATTCCTGAACCAACTGAATAGGAGCTGGACATGATAGATGGAGAATACCTTCCCATTTACGATCGGTAATGAGTTTAGGAAGATAATAATCAGCAAAGTCCGAAATTTGAATTCCACGCTCAACCATGATAGCCTTCTTGCTAAAATATTCACGGTAAAGTTGAGCAGCCGAAGGATTAATGAAAGAAGATGATAGACTGGCATGGGAAGACGAGGCTTTACCCTTGTTTTTACCAGTTTTATCAGCCAAAGCCTTTTGGCGATTCTCAGCAGTAGAATCAATGATTCTACGAATTGGTCTGTCCCCAATGGAAATACCATGCCCTATTGGAGTGAAAGTAGATGGCTCTAGGTTTTCCTCATCTTGAGGAGGATCCTCTTGGTTGTTGAGGACCAACCTCCGACGTTTGGGAACGCCAGACATGAGATAGGCAAGAAGGATTAACGACAGAACGAAAGCCATGGAAGAAAATGCAAGAAAACAATGCCCTAGACGAGAAAATCAATCTAAATCAAAGAAAATCCACAAATCTTACCTTTTAGATGCTTGGGAAACCTTTAGAATAGAAAGGAATGACCGTTTGAAGGATTTGTAGGAGAAGGAACCGAGGGATCGCTCTGGAGGTCGGAGAACAAGTGAACAAAAAAAATAGAAATGAGGGTTTTATAACACTGTTCACGAAAGACCGATCGATCGGTCTTTAGCACCGAGCGATCGGTGGTCTGAAAATTTTTTAAAAAATTTTACAATTAAAACCTTTTCTCCCCCTCAACCAATGGAACATTGAAAATTCATTTTCACCTCAAAATGACCAACTAACCAAAAAAATATGCAACATGTGATTTCATAAAAATCATAAATAATAATCACCTAAGAATTGATATATCAAGTATAGACATAAATAAGAATTATGTAAACATTAATTGATTTTCACCGGTGATTAAATATGGTATTTGCATCAAATTCACAATCAGAGTCAAGATACAATTAGAAGTAATGTGAATATGAAATAAAAATTCATTACTTGACTCTTTGAATTGGTTTCCTTCCTTAATCTAGATTTTGACATTATATTTCAAATGGGACTCTAAAATTTTTCAAAAACTAGTTTTTAAAACCAATAATCATCCATATTTATCTGATGAGCAATTTTTACCCCATATTTGACTAATAAATTTATTTCATATCTTTTTCAGTCAAATTATACTCATTATGAAAATTCTTTTTGGAGTACACATATATAGACACTAGCACACTGGTGACTTTCACTCAAGTGAGAAGGTAGCTCTTTCTAATGACAGTAGGGGCTTTCACACTAGCAATCCATATAGATATCTACTGTTTGTCTAGGTAGCCATTACTCACTGTTTTCATTCACTAGTAGCTATCACACAAACTCACAGGTAGTCCTCTCCATGTCAATAATTTTTATATCTAGGGGGCTCACCTTATGGAATTTTTTATGACATTGGTTATTCTAGATTTGATTAATCTAGGGAACCATATGGTATAATATCAGAACCTTTAAATAGGAACTAAAACCATCCAAAGAATCAGTCAGAGTGCATGTGCAAATTAGAACATCATTGTATGCTCAACTCTAACTGAGGTTAATTAGCATGACCAAATTCAATCACAAGATCGAACCAACAATTGAACTATCCTATTTTATTCAATCCTATGAAATATTTATTCTTGGATTATATGGTTAAATATGATTTCAAGGAAATAACATTAAGCAAAAAGATAGGACAAATGAGGTCATACAAACACATTATTTTTTGCATATTTTTCAATTTTTGAATGTTTTTGGATTTTTTATTACTTAAAGAAAATAACAAAAAAAAAAGCTCTATGACATAAATAAAACATGAAGAACACATAGGCTATGTAACATGTACACCATTACTCAACTCCGCACAAACCGATGGATTTCCTAAGGAGTTCAAACCTAAGGGAATCTAAAGGTTTTGTGAGAATGTCCGCATATTGATTCTCTGTTTGGACATACTCAATAGACACAACTTTTTGCTCAACAAGATCACGGATGAAGTGATGCCTAATGTCTATATGCTTTGTGCGAGAGTGTTGCACAGGATTTTTGGAGATATTGATTGCACTTGTGTTATCACAATACACAATCATAGTGCTTTGATCAATCCCATAATCCTTCAACATCTGTTTCATCCACAGAAGTTGGGTGCAACAACTACCAGCTGCTATATACTCAGCCTCGGCTGTAGGCAGGGAAATGGAATTCTGCTTTTTGCTAAGCCAAGCAACCAAGCAGTTTCCAATATAGAAACACCCGCCGGAGGTGCTCTTCCTATCATCAGTATTTCCAGCCCAATCAGCATCGGAATACCCCACAACAATGACATTTGTATCGAAAGAATACCAGAGGCCTAAGGACATAGTTCCACTCACATAGCGAATGATACGCTTGACAGCAACTAAGTGAGACTCTTTGGGATTTTCTTGATAACGGGCACATGCTCCAACACTAAAGGCTATGTCGGGTCTAGTAGCAGTTAGGTAGAGCAAACTACCAATCATGCTTCTATAATTAGTCTGATCGACATCCTTCCCTGAAGTATCTTTACTAAGCTTTATAGTAGTACTCATAGGAGTCCTAGCATGCTTAGCAGAACTCATTCCAAATTTCTTCACTAGATTTTTTGCATATTTGATTTGAGATACTGAGATCCCAGAATCCAATTGCTTGATCTGAAGACCAAGGAAGAAACTTAGCTCACCAACCATGCTCATTTCAAATTCATTTTTCATTTGTTCAGCAAATGAATGAGCATGTAAGTCTAATATGGAACCAAATACTATGTCATCAACATATATCTGGGTGATGACAATATCACCTTTCACATTCTTTATGAAAAGGGTTCTGTCTACTCCCCCTCTCAAAAATCCGTTTTCCAAGAGATAAGTAGT
Organism: Tetracentron sinense; assembly: GCA_015143295.1. Classification (NCBI taxonomy): domain Eukaryota; kingdom Viridiplantae; phylum Streptophyta; class Magnoliopsida; order Trochodendrales; family Trochodendraceae; genus Tetracentron; species Tetracentron sinense. Next base: position 35,886,951 of record CM026563.1, read on the forward strand.
CAGCCTCTCATACCAAGCTCTTGGAGCTTGCTTTAAACCATAGAGGGCCCTTTTTAGTCGATAAACTTGATCAAGGTGATGTGGATCTTCAAACCCTTTTGGTTGTTCCACATAGACTTCCTCATGTAGAATGCCATTCAGAAAGGCACTCTTAACATCCATTTGAAAAAAGTTTGAATTTCATATGGCAAGCCACAGCTAGAAGAATTCTTATTGATTCTAGCCTGGCTACAGGAGCAAAAGTTTCATCGAAGTCAATACCTTCAATTTGGGTGTATCCTTGTGCAACTAACCTAGCCTTATTTCTTATGATAGTACCTTTTTCATCAGATTTGTTCTTGAAAATCCATTTGGTACCTATCACATTTGTATTGTTAGGCCTAGGTACTAAATACCAAACATCATTCCTAGTAAACTGAAGTAACTCTTCTTGCATTGCATTTATCCAATTATCATCTGCAAGAGCTTCAGCTACATTCTTGGGTTCAAAAGATGAAGTATAGCAAATGTAGCTAACTTCATTTTCAATTTGTTTCCTCGTTCTCACTCCACTTTCAACATCACCAATTATATCAGTGGGGGTGTGAGGACTCATGACCCTAGGATGTGTAGGTTTTGATGGAGATGTTTGCTTATCAATAGGTGGTGTTGAAATAATTTCAACATTTACATTTTCAGCACTTTCATCATCCTCACGTTGCACATTTTCAACACCGGAGTCATCCACAACTACATTTATGGACTCCATAATTGTAGAGGTTCTCAAGTTATACACTCGATAAGCTCTACTGTTGGTGGAATACCCAAGAAATATCCCTTCATCACTCCGGGATTCAAATTTGCCTAGTTGCTCTCTATCCTTAAGGATATAGCATTTACTTCCGAATTCTCGAAAGTACTTGACACTAGGTTTCTTGTTATTCTACAACTCATATGGGGTTTTCCTTGTTCCAGGTCTTACAAAAACTCTATTAACTATATAGCAAGCAGTGTGAACTGCCTCAGCCCAGAAATGAGAAGCTAGATTGTTGCTATGAAGCATAACTCTAGCCATCTCTTGGAGAACCCTGTTCTTCCTCTCTACTACACCATTCTGCTGAGGTGTAATAGGTGCAGAAAATTCATGTTTGATACCCGACTCATCACAAAAGTCGTTGTACTTAGAGTTTTCGAACTCCTTTCCATGATCACTTCGAATTCGAGTGATTGGGCATCTTTTCTCATTTTGAATTTTCAGGCAAATACTTTTGAAATTGTCAAAAGCATCGGATTTCTCTCTTATAAATGCCACCCATGACATTCTAGAGAAATCATCAACCATGACTAGGATGTATCGCTTTCCACCTAGACTTTCAGTTCTTGTAGGACCCATAAGGTCCATATGAATTAATTCCAGTGGATATGAAGTAGCGATACTTGAAGTCTTCTTATGTGGGGTCCTAATTTGTTTACCAATTTGGCATGGCCCACACACAGCAGTAGAAGGCTTTCCTAGTTTGGGAACACCTCTCACAAGCTCTTGCTTAGAGATTTTACATAGGTCTTTGAAGTTCATGTGACCTAGTCTTCGGTGCCACAAATCAACCTCCTCAATTCTAGTCTTATAACAGACATTTGAGGGAATAGGACTGGGAGTTAAGCCGTAGCAATTGTCAGTGGTTCTCAATCCTTCTAGAACACACTTACCTTTACCATTAATGACTAAGCATTTATTTTGGGTAAAGTGCACAGCATGATTATCATCACAAAGTTGACTTATGCTAATTAAATTAGCTTTCAGTCCTTCAACTAACAAGGCATCTTTCAATTTAGGTATGCCTGGTGAATCGATGATACCCTTTCCTTTGACTAAAGACTTGCTTCCGTCACCAAAAGTAACAGTCCCATCAGGACAGTCCTCAAATTGAATAAATAAGGACTTGTTACCTGTCATATGCCGAGAACACCCACTGTCGAAGTACCACATTTCTGTGTTTTGGGCTTTCAAGGCAGTATGAATGACAAAGCACTTAAGGTCTTCCTTTCTTACATACACAGTCTTTAAACTTTCTTTAGATCTTGGATCATTAATCTGTGTAGTAGAGACCTTTTTCCTTTTTGTCCTCCTTGACCTTTTTCTGTTTTGTTCAGTTCTAGTTTTTTTATAAATCAAATTATTTCCTCTTGAATAATCATTTGGAATAAATTGACCAATTCTTGTTCTAGAGATTTGAGCAATTCTATTAACATCATCGCTCAACATTCTAGATTTTTCAGCTAGAACCTGAATCTGCCTTTGAAGAGTCCCTTGACATTGATTTTGGTTCCATGAACCATTTCGGGGAGCTCTCCTAAATGCATTACAATTTGGTCGAATGTGACCTCTCACACCACAAAAATGACATGTGGGTATGAATCTTGGTAGAGGAGGAAGATTTCTTCTAACTGGAATTTGATTCCTTAAAGCATTCACTCTAGGAGCTGTATTTCTAGGCGTTACAAAATTTGTATAAGCCTTAGTACTTGATGTAGAAGGTAAATTTTCTTTAGGTTCAGAATGTATTGGCTCAAACACTGCACTAGCCATTGTTCCAACAGCTAAAGGACCAGTTGGTGTGTCAACATGTCCTATCCCAGATCTACTAGAATTTGATCCATACTTTCTAACTAATTCATCTAGGCAGCTAGTGTTACCAAACATTCTTACTTCTTT